>JAVSBS010027110.1:75630-87337 GCA_033124195.1 Coracias cyanogaster | reverse complement strand
CACTCTTCTTCATGCACCCCAGGAGACCATTGGCTTTCTTGGCCACAAGGGCCCATTGCTGTCCCATGGAGAACTTGTTGTCCACCAGGACTCCAAGGTCTCCACAGAGCTGCTCTCCAGCAGATCGCCTCCTAACCTGTACTGATGCATTTTATTCCTCCTTGCCAGGTGCAGGACTCTGCACTTCTTCCTGTTGAACCTCATGAGGTTCCAGATGCCAGACACAATCATTTGTATTTCACAAGTCCAGTGAAAAGGGAGCGCTGGTAACTTTTCAAGGTTATACGCACTGCTAAGACACTCCTCGTTGGCTTCTGCTACTCTTTTTAGCCTCCAGCTCCCTGCACTCTCATGGTGAAGCAGCAGACCATCAAGGAATCGAGTCACTTACCTTGGTTCATAGCGGATGCCGTCAGTGCTGTGTAAAACACCGAGTCCCGCGCGTAACCTTTCGATGCCGTTCCTAAGCAAGAAAGCAATTCTGTAAAAATGCGCGTCCCAACTGTCTAAACGTTCAGTCCCCGGGAACAGAAGTTCTTGGCTCTGCTCAGTCAGCTTTTCAAGAACGTTACAGAAACACAGGCCAAGAGAAACGACTCTTACCACGCAATCATGACGCCGTTATCTGTGCACAGTCTTGGAGGAGGACACAGAAAAGCAAAATCGTTTATATCTGCCAAAGTCTGTAGACCCTTCCGGATATACTGGTTACTGGCAACTCCGCCCGATACAACCTGAGGGCAGTTTCAAAGAGAAAAAAAAGGAATTAACTCAGTACGGATGGGTCACACGCAACTAAGGTCCTACTTTTAAAAGGTGGAGGTCTGAAGACAGCGATAAATAACGCAGTTAAAGATTAAAACATATCTAAACGTATCAGAAGAGAGTACAATAAGTGAGCTTATTCTGCTAGAAGAGATTCCTGAAAAAAAAGCGTGTTACACCTAGGACAGCTGTCAAGCACTGGGGAGCACTAGGTCAAATGACATGGCCTGAATTGTTACGGCAGGCCAGATGAGGTGGTAAGAACATCTCCTTCTAGCTTAAAACCATGAAAGGACTTTCTTGTTATATGGCTATTATATCAATCTTGGTATTTTAATAATGTAATATAAACTGACACCTGCCCCACCTGTCAGGGGAGAAAGTACAAGGCATCTGCATCTTCAAAACAAACAAAAAGAGGGGAAAAAAGAAAGGTCTACCCACCAAGGTTGCATTTTTGGGTGATAATATGCAATTTTTAATGCAGAACAGCATGGCTCGGTACGTCCGCTGGAGAATATGAACTGCCACTGCGTGCTGCACAGCAGCAGCCATATCCTTAACACAGGATAAGATCTCACCTTCTCGAATACCTATAAAAATGTACGATCAAATGGGCGTTCCCGAGGAGCGCTCATCAAAAACACGGTTTATAGCTGACTGTGCTTAAAAACAATAAAATACCTTCTTCTTTTTCTTTTTGTAGAATGGCAGTATTGACACAGTTCTGAAGCCCAGCAAAAGAGAAGTGGCAGTTGCGGTACTGCTGCATGGGAACGCGGAAGGGCTGTCGTTGCCAGTTTCCACTTTGAGCCAAGTGCTCTATCGCCTTCCCCCCAGCCATGCTGTGGCACTCCGGGTGCTTTCTTAAAGACAGTCTCCTTGCTACCTAAGGAGAGAACGAACACCAGGCTCGGAGCACAGAGCTAAACTGATTCCTCCAGCAACCGCGTCGCTGTCTTGTAGCCCGCGGAGTGAAATGAGACACCACAAAATCCGGTTCAGCGTGAGATTGCGAACAGGGTGATACGGACAAGACTTTCACCAGCTGGGTTTTTAATTTTTTTTTTTTTCCTGGAGTAATTCGAAATGCAATTCTAGAACTAGGGAGGTTCTCCTCCCCTTCTACTCTGCCCCGGTGAGACCTCACCTGGAGTACCACGTTCAGTTCTGGGCTCCCCAGTTCAAGAGGGACAGAGATCTACTGGAGAGAGTCCAGCGGAGGCTGCGAGGATGATGAGGGGACGGGAACAGCTGCCTGATGAGGAAAGGTTGAGAGACCTGGGGCTGGTTAGTCTGGAGAAGACAGAGGGGATCTAATGAATGTGGATCAATAGACGAGGGCTGGGTGTCCAGAAGAAAGGGGCAACCTCTCCTCACTTGTGCCCTGAGATAGGACAAGGGGCAATGGATGCAAGCGAGAGCACAGGAAGTTCCACCTCACCATGAGGAGGAACTTGACTGTGAGGGTGACAGAGCACTGGAAGGGGCTCCCCAGAGGGGTTGTGGAGTCTCCTTCTCTGGAGACTTTCAAGCCCCGTCTGGAAGCATTCCTGTGTGACCTGCCCTAGATTCTCTGGTCCTGCTTGGCAGGGGAGTTGGACTCGATCTCCAGATGTCCCTTCCAACCCCTCACATTCTATGATTCTATGATTTAAATAAGGAAAACCCAATGGAGTGAAGTATCTTCAACCATTGAAATCGCATTAAGGAGTTCAGTGGAACGGAAAATCATCAATTAAAGCTAAACTCTGCCTAAGGAAGAAAACGCACAAGTAGATTGTTTAAAGATGTGAGTTGGTGTTTTTCTTGTTTTGTTTAAGTTTTGTTTTAACATGATCTTTGCCAACACATTTTAACTGCCTTTGGGCAGAAATGCAGAATCTGTGATTAAACAGAAATATTTGGAGATGTCTACACCCAGATCTCGATTACCTCCTTCCTCCCAACATGCTAATGGGACTGCTTTCCCTATTATAAGTCAAAATCTGTTTTGCCAAACTGTTAAAAAAATAAAATCAGACAAATACAATTAATTTTTGGTACAATATCGGTATCCCAAGAAGTAAAAGACCCTGAATGTCTGTCTGCCTGCCTCTGCTTTTCTTCCCTCATCCAATGTAAAGCAGCCCTTGACTTGGCTTTGGTCTGTGTTTGATGCCAAGAAGAAGCCTGGCCTCAGTGGCAACAATTCAGTCTAATTATTTATGTTGAGAATTACAACTAGCAATGCTAAAAGAGAAACACTGCGCTTTTGCTGTGATTAATATTCATGGAAGCTTTTCCTTTCATTTGCCTTTTCATTCATTCTGATGACTTAGAAATACACACTTAGGCACATAAAACACTTTCTTGGTGAAATATATGCCTGTGTGACAAGTTTCAGTAACAAGGGAAGAATTTAAGAAAAGGTGTAATACTTAAAAACCCCCAAACAAACCAAGAAAACCACCTAGGCTATCACTATCATCTTCAGATATGTTATAATCCCAGCTGATTTTAAAAAAATTACATTAAGAACAATAAACTGTCCATTGCTTTGTTTTCAAAACAGATCAACTGCTGTAAGAATATCAGGTTATCCACTAGTCTCCGAGTCATTCTGAGTAGAGTACCTCTGCTGTCTAGCTAAGTTACTCCAGGTTTATGGACAGAGTAAAAGATTTAATATAAAGATTGCATTGCAGAGGACCAGAATCTCCTATACAATTTTGGCTAAAGTGTGCAAAGAATTCTTGGTATGTGATATCTCTGGAAATTTTACCCACCATATAAACCTGAAATTAAGTATAAATATTGCATACACATTTCAAGGGAAAAAAAAATTCTCGGTAGTTTGCACTTGCTGGAGTATTCGCTCATGCATGCACTCATCCCATGTCAGTGGTTTCATAAAAAAACCCAACCAACAGAAGCCACCGGCTAGGAGAGGTACAATGTCACTAAGGACGTTCAAAGAAAAGCTGCTGTTCCTACTATTCTGAAACAACCAGGGAAAGTTAGCCACGATAATGGTGCACAAACAATTCGGTGCTTACTGAGTATCTCTTGAAGCCTCTTTTCACATACCTCACTATCACTTCAGGTTAATCATTAGGAAGCCTTCCTTTCAGAAAAACAAATCCAATCTAAAGCAAAAAGCGCCAAACATCAAAACCAAAAACACATGCAAACAACCAAAAAAAAAAGTTTTGAAGGAGTCATTTCAAGCAAATGGGATAAATTTGAATCTGCTCAGGAGCTGTCAGCAGAAATACCGACAAGGATGAGTGAGTAGCTAGAAAGCACATCACTTGCTTTTGAGGGGATTCAGCGGGCAGTTACACAGCTGCTCAAGAAACTGCAATTTCCTCATTGCAAATATGGATCGTAAACATGGTAATGATGGTTACAATTTACTAGGTAATAAATATTAGGAAGAGACCACTTGACTAAACACATCGGTGCTGAGAAATTCCAATAAAAGATATGCTTACAGAATAAGTGATTACCATTAAAAATACTATCTCAATAACCCCAGCTGTAATTTTCCAGGTAGAGTCCTAATCCTGGAAAGATCAGCGCAGAACAAAGAAACAGCTCTCTGGGGAACATCTAACATTACAAAACTGAACCCCAAATTTCTGTTCTGTCGAGATTCTCCACTTGAAGATTACCTTTCATATGACCCTTATTTGTGCAGTTTACGGAGGAACAAGAGGAGAAGGAATTTACATTTCCTCACTGTTAGCACAGGCTATGCTATGGGATTTGCAGCCAAGATGCCCTGTTTTGTCCAATACAATTAATAAGTGGCAGGAATCTCCATTGTCTCCCACTGTGGATGATGGCTATTTGAAATACACAGAAGCACATTCATGTGGAACTGAGGGAGAGACACGATTCTCCTACAAATCATCATGAATCTTTTATTGTATAAATACACACCCAGTTTGTAAAGCAGTCTTCAGGCTCTCAAAGTAAGATAGGTATACATTGCTGCTTCATGTAAATACAGCCAGTGGAACAATTTCCCACCGGAAGACAAACAGATGAAACAACAACAAGTTGTTTTGTTTGTTTTCATTTTGCTAAATTCATGCAACTTTTGATTACTGCAGGAAGTACCGTGCAGTTAAAGGATGCCCTCTAACAATCGCATTTGCACTGCTACAGAAGCACTCCCTTCAGGAGCTTCCCTTCGGAAGACAATAACAGCCCATTTTTAAACCTGCCCCAGATTTGTCTATAAAAATCTGTTCTGGTGGCTGGTCTACAACTAAAAAAAGTCAGGAAAGATTCATGCTTCTCCACCCCTCTACCACACCCAGCAGTGCAAGCTAAGGGGAGCGGCAGCGGTCCCTGCTGAGGGACTGCACAGGGCGTGGGGAGGCTGGAGAGAATGACACTTCACTTATACTTACAGCAAAGAAGTTGGTTGAGCTTATCTGTGTGTAAATTCCCTGGGGAGAGCAGAAAGGAGGAGGTGGGAAGGACTGTACTGGGTTATCAATGTGGATTTTAAACAGCTAGTCGAGCTTTGTAGAAATGATGTCCCAAACGTAGTGTCCTTTCCTGAAACTTTACATTGAAAGAAGCATTCTAGGCAGAGGACATTACTGGAACCGCTTGTGTGATGTTTAAATGAGATTAAATGTGATTAAAATACTTAGGTTTACATGTTGCAGGCGATGTGGGAGCAGGAATTCCTCTCCAGAGCACTCCTACTGACTGGAGAATTAGGTAACAAATTTCTTTGTATGAAAACATTGTCTCTAACGCAAAGTGTTTATCAAGACATCAGAGTAGTGGTCTATTTTTTTGTTTTGATTAAATTTTATTATAATAACATTTCTCTTACATGAGTAACTCCATAATATTTATTCTCAGAACGGATTGTATTTTGTAATCTTTTGCTGTATTCTTAGATATGTATGCTTAGATATGAGCAAGAAGAAAATACTACTCTATGCAAAGTAACAGGAATTTTTGCCACTCTAACTGGTCTCACATGTAATACTGACCAAAGGCCACTTAGTTTGTTCTTCCATCCCCCTCCAAGTGCAATATGTAAAGTAAAGTTTGAGGCTAATAGAGTTTAACAGACCAAATTATATAACTGGGGGGGGGAACCAGAAAACAAAACAACAAACCAACCAAAAAAACCCACCCAAAGACCAAAATCCCAAACAACAACAGAACTCCTCCCAGGTACATAGGTTGTTCTTCAGGTCAGAAATAAAAGCAGCAAAAAAAAAAAAAAAAAAAAAAAGACTTGGGCCTTCTGAATTTTCTTTCCTATTCATTCATTTACCAAGATGTACAAATTTCAAGCCTTGTTATACATTTCATTGTGTTCAGTTTGACACATTTTACTCCATTTTCCTGTGAGGATGATTCTCCCCAGGCCTGAGAAGTTAGCCGAGTTAATCACATTCTACCCCTCATCAATATTTTGTTATTTGTATTAGTTTTGGAACAAGTTTTTACTTTGGAAAGTGCTGTATTCAAGATGCGGGTAAAGTCTCAAAGTGCTGACAAAGAATAGGATTTTACAGTATGACTGAGGTGAATTAACAGTTGGCCACTTGTAGAAGTATAAACCTCGTTTCCCTCTTCTCTATCCCAATTCCTCCTCCTCCTCCCTCATTTCATGCCCTTCCACTGGCACTGCACCCTCTCTCCGTGTCATCCTTCCCTGCCACCTTCCGCCAACGCGAAGCACTCATCTATCTCATCACACAGGCAAGCCAGAAGTTCAAAAACACAAGAATAGTTTCTTATGCCAGGTCTCTTTTCTGCTGGTTTGGTGAGCTGAACAGGTTCTTGCGCCATGAGAAAAGCACCAGAACTCCCCGAAGGTAAATGGTGGGAAAGCACACAGGTACAAATAAGGACAGGACAGGGAAAAGGCTCATTTTTCTCCTCCTAATAGCATTTAGCTCAGCTAAAGTTGTTTCATACCCAAAGAATACTGTCAGCATTTCAGTTTTTTGGATTAAAGTTTTGGTTTAGAATCTATTCATTTTTTAAAACAGACCCACCTATTAAATTCCATAACAACTGTGCACTGTTACTCATCTTCAAATCTGTTATTTTTGCCAGTTTTACTATCTTGAAATTAGAAGAACATCTGTGCTTCTTGAATAAATATTTAGAACACAAGCCTTGAGGCTGATTTCATGTTCTCCTGAACATAGCCAAGGAGATGCCAGCATCGAAAGTTAAGCAATTTACCATTCTTTGGCACGGATTACAAGACAACCATGAGAAAGAATGATGACAGTCAAGCAGAACAGTGAGACTATTAAGTGCTTTACAAACAGCAAGAGCAGTCTAATATCTCAACTACTGTAGAGTGATACTCACTGACAACCCAGTGCAGAAAACCTCCGTGTTTGGTCCTGAACAGAGTTTTGCAGATCACACAATGACTTACAATTATTACAGTGATTATTACAATTTTCCACTATTGTGATATATATATTGCAATTGAAATTGCAATATTCCACTACTGTGGTCCATTAATCTTTTTAGAAATGTTCAACTCCCATGTGCTATGACATACTGGACAAAAATGAACACAAAAAAATTAAATCATCTTTCTCTTACCCATATCCCCTCCCTATGAGGGGGGAGGAAAGCCATGATAAAACTTCAAAAAGAAGTGTCCTTGCAAAAACTGATAACGCCTCAACAAATGACAGAACTAACCCACTCCCAGTACCAACTTCAGTGGAATTGTATGACCTCAAAGATGATGTGACATTAGCAACAATATTGACTAAGAGACAGTTGAAATGGAACAGAGTATCTTCAAATAGACATAAACAACTCGCATTAGGACAGACCACCTTTGTTCACACCCCTTGAGCAAGAATCAGAGAATGGAGAAGCCGTTCCCAGGAATGTTTTACTTCAGGTTACAAAAATGCTTTATTTAAAGATAAAAAATAACTATCTTCCCAAGCGTAAATATAATGAAGTAATCCCATATAGTCCAGAAGTTACTGAAAAAAAGTTTTAATTGAAACATTAAAATATAAATAAGGAACAGTTTTCCTGAATACTTTTCTCTTGGTTCAAGAATGCTGACTATCACTTCTGAAGGCTGTCCCCTCTCTGGTCAAGTTGTAACCACAAACTGCTATCTGGCAAGAAGATCAAATATATTCTACTTTTACAAGATCTCCATTATCAAAACGGTAACCATGATGCACCATAAGCATTTCATTTCCCAACAGCTATGAATTTTGGAGAGGTACCTAACAACCACAACAGCTTGATGATAGCTCAAAGGAATGCTACTTTCAGAAACTTAAAACTTAGTTTCTAGAAGTTCTGCTTCTCTAGCTGACTTTTAGGGTATCATTGAAAGTACTTTACTAAAGAAATGTTTTCCGATTTTTGTTACCTTGAAAGACAGTATAAACAAAGTATTTCTACGCCCAGACCAGAGAAAAAAATCCTCCTACTTTGGTTTTGTTACAGATTTTAGGGGGCAAACCATGAAAGAGAAGCCATGGCCACACTGGAATCAAAGGAGGTTTTGCCAGGACTCCAAGCGGGTTATATACAGTTCACCCATGTCAGGAAGATACTGCACTGGTATAACCTCATGTAATTTGAGTATCAGCAACTTCGGCTAACTTAGAGATATTGATACTATAAGAAGTTATCAATGGAAGCCATCCTACTGACTTAGCAATGAACTAAATTCCTCTCAGAAAAAAAAAGTGAATTAAAAAAACCCCAAAACAACAAACCACCACTGCAGAGGAGGGGGGAAATAAAAACAAGACCAAAACCAAACCTGCAACCATCTAGAGTTGCTAATGTAAGTTGAAGCAAAAATATTCTGTCGCACACAAAAGTTGAAAGAGGAAAAGGGAAGTAAAAGGTGCAATAGGGTTAAAAAAAAAAAAAAAAGTAGTATTCCAGGCTGCAGGATATAGGGCCTTCATTTCGATTTCCTGTCATAATTATAAATTAGAACTATGATACATTCCAGCACCTGCATACTTTACTTCTTCCAGATGCAATAATTAAATGACAAATAGAAATGTGTATTCAAAGTACCAAACAATTAGGAGACAAAGCACGTGCAAACAGAGCGCTGGCATGTGAACATACTGCAATAAAGTAGAAGGAAAAATGTTAATCTTTATGTTGTACTTTAAAGCACGTTGTTTGGCACAGGTGTTCCCCGTGGGCTCTGTAGGCTCTCCTTGAATTCCCTGTGCCATTCCTACCTAAAACAACTCAGGACAGGGCAGGAGAGCACAGACTGGATATTCAAGACAACCTCAGGGAGTTGCAATGATAATCCACAAAGTGGTTAAATCCTATGAAATGTCCAGCCACTGCACTGATGAATTAAGATTGAAAGGCTGAAAGGATAGTTTCATAAAAGCGTAGCTGTATAATAAAGATTGGAATGCACTTCCTATCTGGAAAAGAGAAGCAGGTATGTTGTTGCATACTGCTCTCTGGAATTTGATGGGTTTGTTTTTGTACAAAAATTCAGAGGCTACCTGCTTCTGTTCATAATTGCTTCCTCTAAGTCTGGTATTTGTATTAAAATAAAGGATATCTATCCTCCCAAAATGATTGCAGTTTTACCACAACACCAATCTAGCTATTTTGTTAGGCCAGGAAGTTCTATTTAGTTCAGTACGTGCTATCTAACAGCAGACGTGCATTAAAATGTGTTGTTGCAGGATCTATTAACCACATCACATGAATAGGCCAAACAGCTGAAATAAGACACTAGAAGGACCTTTTTGAAGATGAGCAGCCTCCCTGATCACTATCAAATTAAATCACCTGTCTGATATTCCTCGGACATGTGGGAAAGATACAATAATGAGCAATAGGCCTGAAGTGAGGCCCAGTCCTACGCCTTGCAGCCATGCACTTGTTTCACAACTGCTACCTACTCTACTAGCACTTTTTTTTCTCCCCCGAGTTATACATTTAGGTGTCTACAGCATATCTAAAAACCAGTTATGATTCAAGATAGTTATGTCCCCAAGATCCAACAGCTCAGATGGTGGAGGAGAGGTTGGTTGGTTTGTGGTGTTTGGGGTTTTTTAATCATTGCTTGCTTTTTAATCATTCTTTTTCAACATCTGCAACATTTGAGCAGCAAAATCCTCTTAATTAGCTTCTGATCCAGCATTTCTGTCAGAATTGCAATATCCCCACACTCTCTGTAAGGTGCAATGCAATTAAAAAAAAATTTAAAAATTAAAAAAGTCACAGTAGCCAATTTTTACATTTGTATCCAGACTATGAGAAACAGTTTGGAGTGAGGTACTGACAATTTTCCAAAATACTGGAAACAGAGAGAAAGCCAATTAACAAATTACTACCAAGAGAACAGAAAGAGGGAAGTCTTTAACCCTAATGAACTTGTCCCGATTCCATCCCTGCTGTTTAGAGATGAATGGTTTTCATTAGGACTTCATGTGCAATTCAGTAGGAAAATGTCACAAAAGATCATGCTGAAGAATGACATCAGAAACACTGTACAATGTTTCTCATCCTCTAAACTTACAGAAGCATGCAGGACGAATCCAGTTTTGCCTTCTGACCACGATAGACCTTGGTAGAGGTGTCTCTGTAAGTATATTTTACTAGCCAGTGGGCTCAAGAGCCAGACATCCTTTGGAAATAAAAGCTACACAGATTTTACACTGGTAATCCTCAAATTTTAGGGATCACAGATAACAATATTAAGCAAGTGCTGTGCTTACCAACAGCTTCAGGCTTATAATTAGGATTTTTTTTCTCAATGTCACGTGGCCACAAGAAACATGAAGGTGATCTCAGAGACGGTGCTGTCTGACACCCAGAGTCTCAGGACCACTCTTTGAGACCTTTTTCCTCTAATAACTAACAACAGCTGTACTGGTGAGGTGACCAATAGTAGCAAAAGTAGTTGAACAGTTCACATGACACTAAAAAGAAAAAAAAAATTAAATGAAACTCAATATCCCCCTAGTATGCACCAGTGAAAAAAAGGTAAGAATACTAAAGAAACACTCCTAACAGCATATTTGCTTACAGTTGCAAAGATTCTCATCATTTTGTTCAATATTTTTCCATATGTGAATAAATTCCAATATCTAAGACCACAGTTTCTGTTCTACTGTATTCAGTTCTTACAGTATGAGGATTATATCTTGTTTGTGAAACTGGATACAAGTTTTTAATGGTCCTTTTCAGGAAGCGTGCATCTGGTTTTTAAACTTGTTCCTTCCTAAACTTGCTAAAGTTGGCCCCAAAACCGTATCAGGAAACAACTGGAGGATGAGGGGGATGGGAGAAAAGCCTTTAAAGACACCTTGTCTTAATTAAATGTAAAAGTGTCACTTCTTCCTGTTCAGCTGAGTCACGTATAGCTTTAGCGTATCACACCTGACTGGGGGAGAGAGTCTGTCAGCTTCAACAAGAGGTTCATATTTCAGCTGCCTCCTATAATTGGCGGCCTGGAATTAATTAACAAAGCGGAATCAGCCCATGCTTGAATGCAGCATAAAATTAAACATGGCAAGCAGTATAGAAAGACATGTCTGCTTTCTTCTATACTTTTTTATTGCTACAAAATGTGGGAAAGTAGAACAGTAAAGCCCAATGCAAATTAACAAATTTGGCAGTGCCTTTAGCAGTTGGTTTTATCTTTTGGGTGTCTGTCAGCTGCTATTACCTGGACAATAATTATCCTACCTAATAAACAATAACCTTTGCCATTTTTAGTCTTTTTGGTCTTGGAATTATTTTAAATGATCTGTCCAAAGCCAAATGATTCCTGTGGCTGTTACAAACAGTCTCAGCTGGAACCTCTCGGTACACAGTATCAACAATTCAACTACTAATTCAGCTGGAATGACCTCACACATCAGATTAAAAGAAAAAACCAAACTGAAGTGCTGCTGAGTGCACTAATTCTTTGTTTCTT
>JAVSBS010027110.1:56849-74853 GCA_033124195.1 Coracias cyanogaster | reverse complement strand
TTCCTGATTCTGTATCTTCTGTTCCAGATGTTGGAGCTTTTCTTCCTAAAAACTTCAGCAGAAGATTTCTTTTAGCAGCAGCTTAGTGAGATGCACCTCATGAACTGTATCCTAACAGCTCCTGTTCTCCAAAGCTGGCCTGGGTCCAGCTCTCTGCCCGAGAGCCCTTCAGTACACTTCTGAACAGATTGCCTACTTAAATAAAAGCTAATGAGCAAAGTACATCTACTATCTGTGGTCTTGAACCATTCTTTCTTCTCCTGAGCCCATTTTTGATAATGAACAGCACTTCATTAAGCTACTCAGTCAAGATTCAGAGAGATTATTCATGAGAAATATCTACAAAATGCTTCTTCATTAAAAACGCAGGGTTGGGGTTTGCTTTACAGAGTATCTGCAAAGCAGCAGATAATTCCTTCACCAATTATGTATGTGAAAAAAAAAAAACCAACCCAACAAAATCAGCACAAATTACTTCTGTAAATTCATAGCTACATCACATGAATAGCTACCAGAAGTTAGAAGTGGCAGTGCTTGCTGCTTGCAGTGGAACCTCCACTGATTTGGAGCTTCACAAAGTCGTTTGTTGATTCAGTTTTGCTATAGATACACAGCACTTCAAGTACTTATTAATAATTATTCTATCAAGGAGAAAAGTCGTTTAAGTATTTTTCAGGCGACGCCACTCCAAAAACACAAGTGCAAACTTGGCTGTCTCAAACCTCTTCCATATTAGGAAAAGACAATAACCTGAGAACAATAAATGACTCCTTCATTGGCTGTTATATCCCCAAGGATAAGACCTACTTTTTCCATATAGAAGCTTCCACATGGAAGAGCCGTAACTTTTTAGCTTTTCTGACAACCCTTTAACAGAAGAAAGAAGAGTGTTGCCATTAGTTACTTCTTCCCATTTCCATTTCCTATTTCTTTACCCAATGGGAACTTTCAACTCACTTTTTTGGACTTGCTTTTAAGAAATGGGAAGTTCTGCAAGCGATAATAAAGTCTGGCATCGCTTCATTCCCTGCATAGCAGTACCTGCGTAGACCACAGGAACCGTTTTACAAAGGCTCTATTAATCCTTCCTTGCATACAGGTTTGCATTTTGGAATGACCTCACACATCAGATTAAAAGAAAAAACCAAACTGAAGTGCTGCTGAGTGCACTAATTCTTTGTTTCTTAAGCTAAGGTCACCAAGAGGAAATGAGAGGATGAGAGGTTTACCAGTAAATCCATCCAGCACTTGTATTTTAAAACTTTGTGGTCTTTTAATGTTAAGAACTACTTTTTAAGATGTACTCGTCTCTATCTCTCATGTGTAGAGGTTTTTTAGCCTACTAAGGACAGTGAACACCACAAACAGGAAGTTATTTTTAAAGAGCACTAAAAGTGACAAATGTAAGCACATTTTTCTAGCAAGAGATACATCATTGCTTAACTAGTGGATGAAAAATAATTAATATGTTGACACGACTTATATTTTCTGATAATGTAAATAATGACCACTAAAAGACGACAACAATTAAATTCACTGTATAGCCATACTACTACTACAGAAATTATTTTGGAAAGACGGCATCTCATTTAACGGAAGGAAACATTCATTCTTCCTATCCCCAGACACAGGAAAAAAAAAAGAGAAATGTCCCCCTCCCAGGAAGCCAAGAGGAAAATTCTTTTTCCTGAGGCATACCCATTGCAACTTCCTGAGGAATTAGGCAAATACTGCTAGTTATGCATCTAATTCCATTCATGACGCAAGATGCAGGTGGTACCCTATTTTATTGGTCTTCCCTCCTGCCTCGAGCCACCCCATTAAAAAAAATTAACAAAGAAAAAATCACTGAATTAAAAAAATATAAAGCAGAAGAATGGTGGATAACCAATAGCAGCAAAGGGGGCATATGAGGCCCAGCTGTCTCTTTGGCCAGTTAGTGTATTTTGAAACTTCTGTAAAACAAAGTGCCTGTTTAACATGACATCTTTAAAGCCTATATGCAGAAAAATCAAGTGAGGTACTGGCTAGGAAATGTCCTGGCAGACAGAGAGCAGTATTCACTGTTAGCTCAGCCACGCTCTCATGGGTCATATCCCTTTTTTCTTTTTTTCTTCTTACTGTATAACAGAACAGCGTTGCATTTAGTTCATGCAGTACATTGATTTTAACAAATTTGTACTGAAGTACTTCCTGACACCGCTTTTACTGTGCTCCTTTCACAGCTATGCATCCTACACCCAAAGACTATCTGAACCACAGCAAGTCCTGAAATTCTGCAAGCAAAGCAAGCTCAGTTCCAATCACATAACGACATTTCCTAACCTTTTGTATACTCCCGTAAATTTGATGAATTCATTTTCTCAGCATCACTAAGGAAAGTTAGGCTCGTCAGCAGTTGATAATGAGTGAAAAGAAGCCACAGAATGGGTGATACATGAAGTTCATGTGAGAAATGTGTGTCATAACCACAAGTAGTCTTGTAACTCCAGAGAGGCACAAACGCAGCCTCACCATCAGTTCTTTGGTCCATTCCATGGAGACTTGGGCAGCACGTTTTTAACAGTTTCTAGATAACAAATTTCATGTGAGCAGAAAAGGGCATGAAAAGCTGCTTATCCTGGCAAGAGGTTCTACTTTAAACCCCAAAAACATTCTCAAAGATCAGAATACGCAAGCTGAATTCAGAGCAAATTTCACACAGCGCACAGGAAGCCACTCTGCTATTCTGAGAAGTGATGGTACAAAGGAAAAAAAAAGGGTCACAAAAACGAGCACAGCTAACATGCTTCAGATGTAAGCGAGAAAAAACAGAATATGAAAGCAACAAATCTCCCAGGAATAACACAACGCATAAATAGCATAACGTAGACAACATATTCCAACACAGCAATGCTCAGACAACTCACAGCTTTGTCTCACAATCGACTCATCTGGCTTAATTAAGAAGCAACTCCAGAGCTTTCATAAAAGAGATAAGAAAAACTTCACCCAACTATTCTGTACTACCTAAAAACACTTTCTGAACTTTACTTAATCGTTAATTAGTAAATAGTTAATAGGCATAGCAAACACTAGTGCTGAGTCTGAAAGAACGCTTCTGCTCCCACGATAAACACAGTCACCCGGTTTGCCCCTTCCGAAGTCCCATCCCGTTTCCATCCCATCACATACAGATCACCGGCCATCTTTTACACCCAACAAGAAATAGATGTTAGACAAAAATATCTGGTTTAGATGCTGACCGATCTGATAGAAAGCTATCTGTGAGTAATAAATAAGAGCATACCCCTATTTGAACTTGCAACTTGTCTTTGCTAATATTTTCACACCTATTCTTTGGATGAAATCAAAGGTTTCTGGAAGAAATTCCGTTAACTTCACAGGAAGAAGAAATTCACTGCCAGCTTCTCCCTGTCCAGCAGGACTTCTATTTGTTTCATTAATTATTGCACTTCTGGAAGTCTGCAATTAGTTTCATTCCATTTCAAAGCTCTTCACCCATGGTTACAGAAGAGTAACAGCTATGAAAGAACACCAAAGCTCCTTACCAAGGTTAGATGTTGAAGTCTCAACTATCATAAATTTTCATTTGCGTGTCCCATAATTCAAAGCTCCGACAAGTGAATGGCATCTCCTGAAAGACAACGTATTCCGAAAATGCCAAATAACACATAGCCAGTTTTTACATTTCAGGAAAGAACTGGCTCATAACACATGAAAGCAAAACCATAGAATTAGAACTTTGGGTTTAAAAGTAAATTGTAATTCTAGTAATGCTGTGGATGCGCTATGTAATTACCAGGGTATCTACACAGCCTTCAGCTACACCGGCAGGAACACATTCTTCTCTTACGTAATAAGAATTCTTAAAAGCTTTAATAATCAGTTACTTATCTATGTAATAATAAAACTAGAGTATTATAAATTGCCTCACCTTTTCAGTAATATGCAGCTGGTATAGAATAAACTTAATATTCAAAGCTCCATCTTAATGCTTTGTTCTACTTTATCAAGTAGATAAGCCACCTATGCTCTAATACGCTACACCAGCAGGGTTGCGCCCTACATGTGTAAAAATCAACTGGTTCTAAACACAAAAGTATGACAAACTTCCATTTCTTTACAAACACAAAGTACAGTAAGGTAATTTGATAGGGAAAGATCTCAAATTATAACCATTTTATGAGGAAATATACAATAATTAAGTGTTTTTAACCAACATACTAAAGACAAAAAGGACTAGTGGAATATTGCTGCCTTCTGAATTACATTTTTAACAACTCAAAAGTCAATTACATCTTCACAGCGAGTTAAAATTTTGTAGAATCATTAAGCACACAGCAGCAGATATTTAAATTTATTAAGTCACCTACAGTCAAGTTTGGAAATTAAATGCTTCGACACCTTTAAGAATTCTATGCAGATAAATGCATCCATCGCTACCTACGCATCTTTAAAAAAATCAGCATACAGTTCTGAATAGTGCAAAGGAATACCTTTGGCAGCTAAAGTGCCTGCATTCTAGGAAAGACAGCTTTAAG
This sequence comes from Coracias cyanogaster, assembly GCA_033124195.1. Taxonomy (NCBI): domain Eukaryota; kingdom Metazoa; phylum Chordata; class Aves; order Coraciiformes; family Coraciidae; genus Coracias; species Coracias cyanogaster. The sequence goes on along the minus strand of JAVSBS010027110.1, from coordinate 70,309 downwards.
GAGATTGCAGTTCTGACTCCAACTCTATCAAACGTTTACTAAAGAAGCCAGATTACTGAGATACATCAAGCGAATCCTTCCCCCATAAAGGGATTAAGCTCTTAGGGGCAAGCAAAACTCAAAGGGCAACCTCTATCACCAGTACAAAGCAAATATATACCCTTTAAATAATACATTCTATGTACAAAAATAGCAGCTGAAAGTCTCAGCATTTCCTAAGACACAGTTAAATCCTTGCATTATTGATTTCCTTGAAAGCGGTGGTAAAAAATACCAGCTAGGTTGTTATACAGTCATTGCCTTAAGAATTAATAGATCAATTAAAAGAATAGACCTTTTAATCCAACCAGTCACTGATTCCACAGTTAAGACAGAAGAGAGTATAGAGAAATTAAATGAAACAATTCTGCAAGATAGCCGCAGATGTAGATTTGACCCAGCAAATTTATAACTGAGTGAATGAAAACTGCATGCATGAACCTTTCAGGTTTACAGCAAAATTATTGTATTAACTACAAAAATTAGTCAGTAGAAATCTAAATGAACAAGTTCCAATAACTGTAAAGATCTCAGAAGCTACCACTGGAGATGTTCTGTCCTCATCCAGCCAGCATGATGTTATTATGACAATCCAATGCTCCGAGGAAACTTGAAAATTACCAGTCTAATCTTAAAATCTGACTTTAGTAAGGCAGACTTGTAGGGTCTTTTAATGTCATGAGCTTTATAGGCTCATTGCCTGTAGGTCTAAAGTGACTAGATTACCTTGCTCAGCCTCCTGTGTACTAGTGGTTGTAGCTTAACCACTAAGTGAATTGCTCTGAGAGTTTTAATTCTCTTTTTTTCTGTATTTTTGTTCATTAGTAGAGCTGACACGCTAATATTCCACTGAGAAACACGTTCACAAACTTGTAAACAATAACATATTTTTTTGTAAAATACACTTAAGAGTATTTTGAACACTTGTGCTTTGATTTCCGGTGGACATTTCCCCTTCCTTGCTGCTTTTCACACCGTAGGGTAGGAACCAGGGTGCAGCTCATAACAAAGTGAGTCAGCAGCTGTGAGCAGATATCCTTCAGCTGTGCAGATTACATAGCTGCAGTCATAAGGGAATGGTAGAAGTAATAATTTAAAAAAAAAATCCCAAAGAGATGAGGGGACTGAAGCGTAAGGGCAATCACTGCTCTGCAGAGATAATACTCTAAGATTACCACGGCATTGAAAGCTGCCCCCAGAGAAAACTAGTGCAACTTTTATGAAAAAATCACATTACACTTCTCTGTTACAATAAAGATTCACCTGCTTTTTTCTTCCTACACTATTCTGCAGTGAAGTGATGGTGGTTGCCAGTCTGCATTGGTGTATACCCCTTCCGATGGTGCCCATTGGCAATGGCAGCGCAGAACACCGCTCTAGAGATTTGTGCGTTTGGGTCACAAAGCAGCTTACTTAAACAAGCAGGTGTAATTATTTGTATTTTGCAGAGAAGAATCTGATTGAGAGATGTTGGATGGTTCACTAAAGGTTAGAGAGAAAACTTAAAGTTCATGCCTTAAGTACCCAACAGAAAATTTTGCACAATAATTTACCGCTGACAAAATACTGGTAAGATTTAAAGTTGTGCGAATCGTCTGTTTTTCTTCTTGCTAAGCTGTTGCTCAAGAAGTTATTTGAGAATGATCTTCCTGCTAAAATGTGGCTAGTTTTTTTAAAAACAAAACAAACAAAACCCAAACAAGCCTAGTGTAACTGGTTTCTTCAGAAGATACAGACATAATCTAGTAGTTAATGAAAATCAGGCCAATGTACTGATAAAATTACTTATCTTCTCCTTTGCTGAAATATATAGTACCTCCTCTGATTTGCCTAACCAAAAGATCAACTATTGCTGCATTTTACTTCATTAAAATGATCACCGTTAACTCTTGTAAAGCAGAAGGCGTAATCCAAAATAATTTCACTTATCAGCAGGTTCTGGCCAGAGCGAAGAATCTAGTATAGGACCCTCTGTCCGTATCGGTTCAGTGGATTTTATAGTCTCACACTGATCTGGACTGTCATGTCCAAGGCAGTGCCTTACACTGGTTTGAGACTGGGAAACTCTTGTTAACGATAGACATAAAGAAGCTCTAGACTGAACTGCTTGCATGACCAGCAGAGGCTTCTAAAAAAACAAAACAAAAACAAACTGGCAGAAATACCTGTCATGAGTAACTTCATTATTATTTAATTCAACCACCGAGAGAGATGGATGGGACAAATGGCCTCATGAGGCCTACCCTAACGCTATGATATTATGGACGCATAGCAGTGTATTTACGGACAAACTTAATTTCCTGTTATGGTTGGTCGCTTCCAGAGGCATAGCCAAAATGTAGCTGGCATTGCAGAAATTTATGGACTTAAAAATACACAGCCATGCTAATTCAATGAAATCCTGACCTGACTTGCACTCAAGACTTCAGTGAGCCCTGGACTATGTCAAACACTCCCAGAAGTTATTTGAAGATGAATGGGCCATCCTCTCCCTCTTCAACAGAATACTTTTAAGTAGACTGTTTTAATGAAACAACTTGGAAAAAACTCAACTCGCTGACTAAAGGGCACACAAAGCTCATTGCCTGCAGGGAAGCTTCATTCTTCTTACAAATACTGTCTGCATAGTCCATATTATAGATTCAATACAAAATACAGTTACCAGTGATGATATATAAAATTTAATTGTAGAAAATATATTGGATTATATAATATTTAACACTACAGAACTAATATTAGTTTTTATTTCAACCCCCAAATAAACCAAACTATAATAACTCCTGTTTCTTGATTCAATTTCATTATGAAAATGTAACTACATCTTCTCTGCAAATCTTCATCAAGCCAATCAACACATGCATGTCTTAATGGATATCCCACTTCATAGCTGTCAGTAACATCTGGCCAATTTCTGTTCACAAATGCTCCCGATTTTGCCATGTTGAAAATAAGCATACATCAAGTCTGCTTCTGTAATCCAAGAGTATTTTAAACCGAATTCAAACTTCAATTGGCATTTTCCATTACGGAGAAATATAAAGAAAACCAGCATCATTCAATAAAATAACATTTGATATATCAAATTACTCAGTGCTGCAGCAAGAGGTGAACAGTAAGTGGAAAATCCTGCACTGCTAACTACAAGAGTGACTTTATAGGCAGGTGGGGAAGGCAGCATAGGACAGAAAAGATATTGAAGGAAAGGAATCAAAAATCTCACTTTTAGTATACTACACACAAAACTGCTGTAACTTCTGAAGTGCTGGACTGCATCTTATGTAGATTTGTCAAGGTGGGCTTTTAAGTACCTGCCACAAGCAGTATAATCTGCTGCCTCAGAGCTTAGTACAAGTTAAAGGCTCCCTTAGAACCCTCAGTTATTAACCAGGCAGCCAGACTGAACTGAACCTAACATACACTACAATTACTGTGCAAACTAATTATTTCCAATCCAACATAGTATACTACTTTGACTGAATCAGAGAGATAGTGTGTTATGTGCAGATATCTCAAAAAACACCAATTTCTTTGTATTTATTGAAGGTAAGGTTTTCTCTTGTCCCATGTGTTTTTCAGCCAAGCTGTTTGCTGCAGTTTGGAGCGAAGAATAGCCTGAATGGATGCAACGTCTGATTTGGAGGCAAAACCTTCATTCATTTTCTTCTCTTTTGTCATTACAGTCAAGCGAAGAAAGAAAAACAAATTTCATGACCATGATTAATCTCACCAGAAAACACTAAACGTAAAATTAGTATTCATTTCCAGTTTTGTACCACAAGATCTCCACAGCTCCCAAGATTTCACCACAATTTACTATTTGCTCAACAACTAAAACATGGCAGAAGCATAAGCAATAACTTACAAATATCTGAAAAACATCCCTAGACTCCTGTAAGGGGTTTCACAATGTCTGTTATGCATATTTCAGTGTAGGGACAGTAACACTGAGCACATCTCATGAGAAAAACAAACAAACCCCCCAAACATTAGAACAAAAAATAGCTTTCTAGGAATCAATGAGTTCCCCACAAAATCTTCCTTTATTTCCCCCCTCAAAGACTGTAGAATGCCAAGAAATGCACAAAGAAAGAATCTCAAAGCAGAGGAAAAGGCATATACAATAAATTGAATTTATCATATTTTTTTCACTCAGGCATTTCCATTTCCGTTTTGCTATTTATTGTATCTTTACACACATATCAATTACCCTTAGCTCTGGAATTTGTGTTACTGCTTTTTTCTCTACTGTTGCCTGTCTTAACAGTAAAATAACTTTTTCACCTAACTCTGTCTTTTTTAGTCAAGACCATAAATAGCAACTTTGGACATGCTTCCTTTTGTTCAGATGTATCTCTGAGGAGATGAATCTTTTAATAATACACCTTCTAATCTTTCATTTTACAAGATGCACGGAATTTAAATTGTATGGATCATATTGCAGTTCAGTGAAGCTTATTTATCTTCAAGCATAAGTAGTTCCTCTGACTTCCAGCAGTCATTTCAATGGAATTATTGAAACGCCTAAAAGTTAGCCGAAGTATAGCCTTACGTACTCTGATGAAGGAAATCCCTTGAGTTCTTCCCTTATCTTGCACATGGTTTCAGCAACTCTGCCTATTACTTACTGATCTCCTGTGCAGCAGGACCAGACAAGTGTTCATCTAGACGGATTCCACCACTGCCGGCGGTGTACCGAACCCCTAGATACAGCGATATCGGGAGAGGAGCGCCTGGAGAGCAGCCCTGCAGAAAGGGATCTGGGCGTGCTGCTCTACAGCAGGCTCAACATGCGTCAGCCACGTGCCCTGGCAGCCAAGGAGGCCAACCCTGCCTGGGATCCATCAAACGGCGGAATCAGCTGGTCAAAAGAAGATTATCCTGCTGCGTTCAGTGCCGGTGCGGCCTCACCCCGAGGGGGCAGCTCCAGAACCCTAGAGAGGTGGTTGATGTCCCAAGTCTGTTAGTGTTTAAGAGGCATCTGGACAATGCCCTTAATATTATTATCCTTAGTAACATGCTTTAACTTGGTCAGCCCTGAACTGGTCGGGCAGTTGGCCTAGATGATCATTGTAGGTCCCTTCCAAGTGCAATAGTCTATTCTACTCAAAAGGGCATCTGTGCCAATAAGCTGAAGGAGACGAGAAAAAGAACTAGAAAAGGGAAGGCTAGGAAAAGCTACAGAAAGTCCCACAGCTGTGCCACAAGCTCAGCAGCACACCAGTTTATGCATTCTTGCACAAGGCACACATGTCCAAACAACCTCCCTAGAGCCTGTACTTGTGTTTTCCTGCCAGTCTCTTCTATAGTATCTTCCCTTTGCTGCAAAACACATTTCACAGACAGCATCAAGGCAAGATTCAGCTCATCTCTCTTGCATATTATTGTCAAAACAAGATTCAAATCTCAAAAGTATAAAGGCAATCTAGATAACTCACTCACAGATATTGAAGCCAAAAGGTAGGCAAGCTCCATCCTACCACCAAAGCACCAACCATTAAAAGGCCAAGTATAGACACTGATGGGTGTCTGGGTGTTAACGTAAGTGATTTCTGTTTCCCTGAAAAAAAATATAACTTGCAGGTTTTATTTATACCTTCTATATAAACTCCACTTAAATAATGTCTGAAAGCATTGCATTCAAATTATGTCTTGTATATGAGTTTAAATAGGAGCAGCAAGTCACATTATGATATTGTTATAGTTTAAGTTAAAGAAAGCTAGTTTTAACAACCAGACTTAATTTTAGGTGTCTATACCATACTTAATTTTAGGCATCTATAGATCAGGTTTGATTTCTGGAAACTGGGAAAATTCAAACAAGAACCATTTTCGTACTCAGTTCCCAGTTCCACAAGTACGCTTTAAGACAGTTAGTCCATGTTTCCCAAGGATCTGGCAAATTTGTACAGACAGACGTGTACCAAAGATGTCCAACTTCATCACACGCTTGCTGTCTTCACCAGAATAATCTGTGAGACTTACTGGAACAATTAGCCAAATTCTGAGAAGCCATTCCAATAAATAAAGAGTAACTGTATTGCAATATTACACAGGAGTCTGAGAAGATTCCAGAATGTGGGGGGAAAAAAAAAGAAAATAATGCAGCATAACTAGCAGTTTATACATTCTTCCAACAGAGCACTTGTAGGCCTTGTTTAATGAGAAATAGCAAGAGAATGACAAAACATAACCTTAAATTAAATGACACTACTCTAAATAATACCAACAGCAGAAGTGTCTAGTCTGTAACAATCATACGATGGATTAATAATGGATTATGAACAGTCACTTTATAATGAAGCCTGAATCCAGATGGAGCACTGACCGCCTATGCAATAGAGCAATATTAAAAAGTCATGTGTAATTTAAACATATTGTATACATTTACTGGGCAAGCTGAAGGCCTTTTATACTATGAATGTGCAACAGACCAGAGTTGACAGAAATAAAAAGACTGAGATACAATATATATTTTAATTATCTCAACTCGGATAAGCTGATGTAGAAGTAATCCTCTCTAAGCTTTTCAAAGCTAGCTCACCATACCTTAGCAATCAAGTATTATTGAGTTCATAATTAAGTTTAATTAGGTCAAAGAATGTTTCAGTTATATTGACTCTCAAATACATAACAAATGATTGCTCATCACTAAAAGCAATCAAAATTAATGAACTCTGATCTAGTGGATGCAAATATAGCTTAAGTCTGGGTGACTTTTTGATCGTATTTTATATTGGGGTGTATTTTATTAACCTGCAAGCAGACAGATGAGCAGTAAGACTTCTCCACTTAAGAACACACTAGTAAATAACCGGAAGAGTTAATTTCAGTAATGATAACTGTTCTATACAATCAAATCAAAGTCAATAACTGTTCTGAGGCTTTGCATACGGAATTTTACCTTCTTTATGAAAGCGTTTTACTTGTCTAGTTCATGTATTTGTTGTATGTTCCTTCTCCTCAATATAACAAGAAACCAAAAGCAACTTCCATGAGCTGACAACAAATTCTGCATACAACTGATGCAGAGAACAGTTTCACCATCACCCCGTTTCTTCTTCTGAACAGAATTTCACTTAAGTAAGTATAATTTTATTCTGAAAAGTGCAAGTTCCCTGTTAGGTCTTACCAGCTTTTTGCCCTGGGTGCCTCCTACTTTTGATTTTATAGAGTGGAGGCTCATGAAGCACATGGTATCATCTCTCAGCACTACAACATTTCACCTACTTTGCAGTTAACCCTTTCATAACAGCCTTTAAAAATACATCGCTTTTAACTTCCTTGTTGAGTGCTCTATCTAAAAATCTTTAGATAATAGTGTCCATCACTAGTTTCCTTAGTGTGATGTACTAAATATATATTTCACAGCTCAAAATTCCCAAAGAGCGCTTCGCCTACAGAACCTAAATGATTATCCCGTTTCCAAGAAAGGTGTGTAGCTAAAGAACTGGCAATGACCGAGGAGCACAAACCCTCACACTCCTCCAGCACTCCACCAAGCTCAGAAGAAGGTTGCACAGGCTAAAGACCCATGTTTCAAAGTCTGGGTATCAGAAAAGAAGTGGAGCAGCAATAAGGAGTGAATGAACAGGCAGAAAAAATCTGGAAGCAGCTCAGGATTTAAGGAAGGAGAGACAGTGTCCGCACAAGGAGGAATAAAGAGAATTGTAGAGCTCTAAGGTTTTTTTTTTAAACACAAAAGTACTTAGCCCTCTATGTTCTCTAAAACTGTCTCAGTTTCTCTGTCCTCATTCTCCAATCTTTGAAGGGACATCTATAAAATCTAAAATTGAGGTAAGCCACGTTAATTACCTAATGTCTGTAAATCAATATGCATATGCAAATCTAGAATGTACCACTTTAAGAGCACAAGCACGAAACACTACAGGCTGAGTTAACCGTAGAGACTGAATACAGCTTGAGCCTTCCAGTGGAGGTCAACGTGAACAAAAGCATGTCAGATAATATGTAAATTTTCCTTTAAATATAGACTTCAGATTGCAGCGGCCTTATGTGTGCACGCACTCAGCCCTCAGTCTGCTGGCCACATCTGTCACAAGTTATCACAAACTATTTGACATTGAGGGGATTTATAAGTGAACTTCTTTAAGCTGGCAATAAAATGAGCCAAGACCAACCAGTCAGTTTAATAAACCAGTTTCTCAACTCCTGAAGCATCAATACCAGTCCAGATCACTAAACAAACACAAAGATCATTTAACGTGCTTAGGTTACCAGTCCTTGCCCTGAGTCAGCAAAGCTCCAACCAACGTTTCCTGTGAAAGGAAATTCTGTCTTTATGACTGATTCCCCTGGAAAAGACAGGTGTGTCTGGCAATGGTCAGTCATTAAAAAAATTACAATCTATTGTTATAAAAAGACCGTGGACAGATAATGATGTAAATTGGCAGCAGATCCATATGTATTTTGCTTTCCAAGCTATGAAGCAATCCAGTCTTTAAATAGTTAATATCCTCTTTCTTTGACCCCCACTGTCTCCTGGACAGAGGTGGTGAACTGAGGCATTTACACAAGCTGGAAACTTTCAACAGAGCAAAAAGATGGCCAAATCTTTCCACTGGCAAGTACAAAAATGGGCCATAACCCCGAGGTGATGCCAGTGCATGAAGCCAGCGCAGCAGCGTGCAGCCACAGCGCAGCCTTACCTTAGTCGCTAAGTGAGCTGGCAGAGCCCAGCAGGACGCTGCACCTAACCAAGCCAGCAAGTCCAATATCCTTATTTCTTAAATACTTCAGCCATTTAATAAAAAACATCCGGTTTTATTACCGAATCTGAGAGATTTATCATCTGTAAACCAGAATTCTGCCACCACATGCTAGGTGAAGCATCCCTTTTGGTTTGGAATGAATCTACAAAGAGTTTCACTTTGGGCCCTTAATCACAAGAGAATTAATAACCTTACACCAGTGACATTTAAAGGATGTGAAGATGTGGGGCTGGGGCACAGGGTTCAGTGGTAGATGCGGTAAAGTTAGGTTAGTGGTTGGACTCGATCTTGAAGGTCTTTCCAACCAGAATGATTCTGTGATTCTATGATCATATTTTATAGAACTAACCACCCACCATTTTATCTCCCTAGTATATTTAATTTCAATTTCTAAGTTGCAGTATATTTGACTGTTACATGGAAACTGTTCAACTTTTGGTTATTCTAGATACATCTCTTCTCCTTTCCCCCATAAGTTACCTTGTATATGAACAGCAGAGAGCAACAGAGTAAGGAAAGGTGATTTTGCAGGACACCACCACAGCTGGTTCCTGTGAGGTATAAACTGATTGTTTCTGGGATTTGCCTTCACAAACATGAGAACAAAAGACAACCAACTCTTTGCCCTGGAACAAAATCTCAATTTGTTTCAATTTTAAATTATTGCTCCCTTTGGGCAAAACCTAAGATGGCAAAAGACACATTTCCCCCCGGTATAAATAGTATCTTCTAGCACATCTCCCTTTTTTGGTGCTTTTTAAGCACAGAGAACAAAACGCTTGTACAGGTATGGAGTGTTGGATTCCAACTGCCCCCTTCCAACGCTGCACATTCCTTCGTGCAGCTAGAAAACTCTCTAACATTTTCTAATGACATTATACACTTGGAACTTCAGGAGCAGGTATTCTATCTAGATGCATTCTAGCACTGTCTTTATCATTATCTGTCAGCAAAATACGATGGGAAAGAAAAAACAAAAGGTTTTTTGCCATGTCCAGATGGCTACAAAGGTGATAGTCCTCCTTTACCAGGATGATTATATTCTAATTGGCAGAAACACAAGTCATTAGAAAATGTGTAATTTTTCCTGCCCAACTTGTTTTAATGTCAACAGCGCCAAGTTTTGATGAGCACACTCGAACCATTACCTAAGGATAAAAACCTGAGGGTGTTCTGAGGTCACAGGCCAGGCTGATTTTCCAAACCAAAGGTACTCTCCCTCTGAAAGGAGGTAATCCTGACAGTTTAAGTCTTCTGTCACAGCCTGAGGCAAACTAGCCTTAACACCAACTGTTATCAGTGAGGAGAGCACAGCACCACATGCTGAATAGCAAACTGAAGTATTATCGTGTAGAAGAGCTCAGGGCAAAGTAATTTTCAAAGACACAAGGTCATAGTGTATCCTGCCTGGTCATACAGCAGAAGATGATCAGTACTGTCTGGTAACAGAAAAAAAACCATGGTGAAATGCTTGAGGCTACCTCAAGCAAAGAGGAGCCATCAGCTACTATTTCTGTACTGTTTATTTAAACTGACCCTTCTTCAAGGTACGCTGCAGACCAGTACCCACTATATCCTCAAGGGATATTCCCCACCCTGATGGCCTCAGTCATTCTGAAGTCCCATAAAGAAAGATTCAAATTTGTTCATGCCTTCCTTTCCCTCCCCTTCTCTGCCTAAAATTTTCTAAGCGTACAGCCTTCAGTATGCATTTAAATTAGTGAAGTTATTAATTGAGTACAGGGGGAATCATTTTCTTAACAGCCCTTCATACATTTGATTAGCAAAATTCCTCTAAAGTAGAGTTTTACAAATATTTTCATGAAAATTAAAATTCAATAGTTTTAATAGTCTCAGCATAGAAACATTTAGTTAATTGATTTTCTGCAATTCACATCTATATACATTTGTCTTGCCTATAATAATAACAATGGTTACACAGAAAAGCTGTATGAAGGAAAAAATTATAAATTTTAAGTAACATTTAATAGCTAGAAATGAAGGATATTCTATTGCTTATCAGCAAACCATGATCTCACTTTTCTCTGTGCTTTCTGTCTGTATTTCTGTGGGCCAAATTCAGAAGTAAGATCCCATTAGATGGCCCTCCTCTAGGAATTCACATATTAACAGAACAATTTCTGCCTTTAAAGCAGTATTTAAATCTTTAGCTGTCAATATTCATCCAAGTACTTCTATAGCAGTCCAACAGCTTCTACACAAGAGAATTTTACATAATTGTCTTACTTATACAAGAATGGAATACTCTTTACAGAAACCTGAAAATAGTTAAAACCAGCATTTTCTATCCCAGATCAGAATCAGGTATCTAAAAAGCTATGGATTTGTCCAGAATAAATAGTCAACAATTTTGAATTTTCCCCAAAGAATAATAACTCCTTTAAAACTCCCTTAAAGGAACAGCAATTCCTTTGAAGTTGGGTCCAATGTAAGGTCTAACGCGATTAACTAGCATTAAAACATTAGCTAACAGACAAGGTCAGGCTACTGTGAGTTTATGATCTTCAAAGCGGTGCTGGATTCTACCCAGCCCACTGAAGTGCCTACAGGAACTTGCATCTGTCCCCAGCCATCCAGGCAGACAGACCCTTAAATGCAAATGCTGCTTCAAAGAACATGTACACTTCAACACCAAAAATTACTATTAAAACTACAGCACTAGGTTTGACACCTGGTAATAAATTAAGAAAAACACAACCTGTTAGAAGAAGCTGCTTTTATTCTCTATTGTTTAACTTTGTCTGTACTACATGATGAGGGCTACAGAAAGGGAAAACTGTTTTAATAGCTGACTGAACAGAACACTGAAGATGAGGATACAAACACGGAACAGAAGGATGGGTAAATGCTCCTACATCTATTTGAGTTCCATGGATCTGAAATGATCAATGCAAGTGTACCCGTATATGAAAAACAACACACGCTGCACTTCACTGCGTAATTACACTCATTAACACTTAGCTAACATCCACCAAAACCAACACAGTTTGGTCCTCATAGCTTATTTTTAAACCAAGCAGACATCGGTCACTGTAGCAGTTTAAAAAAATAATAAATCAATATTTCACATCAATATGTACAAACAACTGAAAACTTTACAAGTCAGAAACAGTCTATTTGTACAGAAAGGTATACACTACATATTGTGCAGTTTTTCTAAAACATGTTTTCTGATGTCATCTTCACGTCTGAAATGTGTGATATAGCAGAGCATAGCAGCACGTGATGTGCCCATCCCTTCAGCAGTGACACGTGCAGGTCTCACAGTTGTATTAGTACCGCATGACACAGTTTTACAGCACCAGCATTAACCACCAACACAACTGAAATAGAATTTCTCATACAGCCAGGCAACAGGATTAAAGATCTGCTTAAGTTCTGCATTCACCATGCCCTATTGTCCTGGTAATATTTACTAAGAGATCTACTGCTTTACAAAAAACTGTCATTCTGACTTCTTATTTTTCTCTTTAAAAGTTTTACTACAGAAAAATGAAAAGCAGTATTATATCAAATTACATTTTTTTTTACTAATAAGCAGAACAAGTTATTCATACTATGTATGAAAACAATGCAGCTGAAAAGACAAACCAGTTTCAGAGTACCCATAATAGCCATATTTTAGTTCTGAGGGCATGGAGAGAAGACAAAATGGAAAATTAAATTACTCACACTTGTATCCAGGCTGCAGATACTGATTGTATCTTCATCTTGAGTACTCTGCTTTCGTTTTTTCTGTAAAATAAAATGAAAAGCTCAGTTTTGATGACTAGTACCAACTACTGCTAGTTTGATCCCGAAACAGGTATATATATGTATGACTTTGTTATGTGTAAATATAGTTAATTATTTTCTCTCATCTTCATTCTAATCACCATGCATGTGAATACAAGCTCTATTTTCACAAGTTGAAAAGCTAATCATTAGCACCTTAGTAAATTAAATGCTGTTCCTTTTTTCTGCTCAAAGAGAGTGAGGTTCAGTCCAATTAATCTTAAACTTATTTCTACCTAAAAGCATACATAATTATTGCATATTGTAAATTGTACTTTGGCACTTGGTACAAACTTTTCTAACTAGTGGGACTGTCGAGAGGAGAAACTTGTATTTGGTGTCAAAAGCCTACACTTCAATTTTTCAAAACATACATTTAGCAATCAAGTACTTTTCCCAGACAGGCAATATTACATAGTGAAGATCATAGGAGAAATGCACGGCAGGACTTAAATGAACATCTGTTTAGATTTCAGTATCCATGTCAGTGATCACATTCTGCTCTGTAGTGAGGGTTTGTTTGCAAAATGGCAAGTCCTCCCTCATGTCATTTCACAGGTTCACCACAAGATTAATCTTCATGCCCTTCAAGTAAGAAGCATGAAATTTCATTTAACAGAGCTCTGCATTTTCTGCCAGGTCAGGAAGATTTCGGAAACAAGAGAAGCCACAGAATATACCATCCTTATTTATCCAGCTGTGCTGTCTTCCACTGTCAACTAGAGATGAGCGTTCACACATAATAATATCTGGGATTTCGTTTCCAGCCTACAGAAGTCAAAGATGAGCAATTTAAAGAACAAAAAACCCCACAGATGCCTGAAGTGCTGGGGCCTGAGCTGTGGGCCCCAAGTTGGAGTTGACCTGTGGATGAGTCACAACCCAGCAGAATGTTTT
>JAVSBS010027110.1:34636-50476 GCA_033124195.1 Coracias cyanogaster | reverse complement strand
TGGAGGCCCCATCCCTGGAGTCATTCAAGGTCAGGCTTGATGGGGCTCTGAGCAACCTGACCTAGTCAGAGATGTCCCTGTTTATTGTAAGGGGGTTGGACTAGATGGGCTTTGGAGGTCCCTTCCAACCCAATACATCCTATGGTCATTTTTACTGTTGAGGAAAAGGCAGGAAGGGATTCGCTCCTCTGGGTTTTATGCTCTTCTCAAGTTTATGGTACACTTTTATCCAGGACAACCCCAAGGACAGTATTCTCTGCCAGGCTGAGATAAAAATGAAAACTCAACCAAAGAACAAAAATTTGAAGAGAACAGGTATAGTCAAAAATAAAATTCAAAAGGGATTAATGTGTAAGGGGGAGAGAAAACAGACCAAATACTTAGAAATCAAGTATCATAGGCCAGACAAGGTTCAAACCACACTCCAAAGGGTGCACTATGTCCACATGATTTTTTTTAATTTTAAAAATTAATTAGTTTTCCTTTAGCCAGCTGAGAGCGCTCTCAATTTACAAGGAACCTTCAAGTCAAAAGCCTGATGATGGCCTTCTGCACTAGGAATCACAGTTGATGTTTAAGCAGCTGGGAATAAGGCAGGAACATCCCATAATTTTCTTTCTATGAAGCCATCAAATCACAACAATAAACCAGACATTCATGTGAATTTCTACTCACTGTTTTTATACAGCTTTCCTTCAAAAAAAAAAAAAGAAACCAGTTAGGTTATAAATTTTTGATATGTAAATAATATTTATCATCAAAATCCCTATGTATATGTTCAAATATACCAGCAATTCTAAGCACCTTTGATTCTTAAATACCTAACATATACAGAAGCTGGTTAGTTCAAAAGAATATTCAGACACGACAATACTCCTCTTACTTCCTTTGCAGTTTGTCAGTACTTCTACACCTATCCATAACATCTTGATCTCTCTCTTAAAAAGCCCTGAAACACCTCTTGCCAAGACCAAATTTATTCCTTTATGACTCCAGAGCCTCTACCTACTGTTGCTTTTGTTATAAGAGCTGCTTCAAGTTTTTGCTGCTTCCATTTCAAATCACATTCAAATTATGCCAAGAGTATCGAGCTCTCAGTTACATCGCAGAGGCTGGAGGAGTCAGAGTCAGGACACTGAGTCCAGTGATGAGGCACAAACTGTACAACAAAACAGATGCTAAAAGGAATGCAAGAAGTGAGGTAGGATGAAAGAAATAATGACAAAGCGGACTGGGCAGGAAGTAGGCAATATTTCCATTCTCTGGACTAATTAAGATTTTTCCAGAAGTTTCACACATAATACAGCCAGAAAACAAAAATATTCAAACATTTCATTTTGGTCTTCCCAATACAACCAGAAGAAGTTCTGACTAAACGCTTCAACATTGTTCTCACCTGCTTTTATCACAAAATATGCCTTGGATCCAGCTTAAATTTGGTAGAAAATTACTAGGCAAAAAGATTAATACCCTTCTATCTTATGTTTAGTTGAATACTTGCTAATTTAACATTTCCTGCCCCGGGTGGTAGGATAGAGCATCCCAAAGCAGACTTCAGAAGTGATCTAGGAGAGGCAGCAGCAGTGTTGCATTACCCATCTTCATACCAGAACACGCGATACTGAAACAAGAACAAGCCTCATGGAGGATTACCCATTTTCCATCTCATCACACTACTGCTGCACTGACATTCAAGGGTCTAGGATTAAACAAAGGCACAGACGCCACAAAAAAAAAAAAAACCCCAAACCATTAAAAAAAACACCAAAAGAAAGAACTTTAGTCTGGCTGATAATGCACAGTTCTAGCAAGAAGTCTGTATAGAGGAAGAGCATGTCGTATTAATCACATAAGCATCACTCTCTGCAATGGCCAGCTAGAAACATCTGAATTTCCTGTTGAATACGGTGGTCTTCCTAAGTTTGGTTCAGAGCTAACCAATTACAATTTCACAAATAAGTGATAATTCACTCCGCAGTACAAGCTTACCCAGAGAGGTGAATCTTCTGCCATCTTGTAAGGCCAACCCTCTTGTCACTTCACCACAGCCTACCAATCACCTTCGTGCCGCTAACCAGTGTTGGTCCCTCTTATCTGTCACCTCCACAGCTGTACCACTGACAGTTCTAAGAGCCTGCAGGCACAGGAAGCCAACAGCATCTTAAAGCAAGTTTTTCAGGAGCATAGGGCCTTTTTTTGTAGGTGAATCATACCTGGTTTTTGGGACTTTAACTTCAGAATACTGAATTCTAATAAAATTTTAACATGAACAGAACTCGCTACCCTGCACTGAAATATCACAGCTCTCTTAGTTTGGCAAGAAGAACTTGCTTAAGCTCTAAAAAGCACCAAAAATTCCTTCATTTTATAATAAAACTGATTTCTACACACATTTCCGCTGCCCTCTACTGTTCAGAATACCAAAGACGTTACAGGTTTCTTGTTCTCAAAAGCGATACAAAAATCTAAACCAAAGCTTTGTTTTGAGGGAGAAAGAGCCAGAGATGACCTGAATGCAATGTTTGCACCAAGTCTGGTACAAAGCTTTGCGCGTTCAGCTTCCCACGCTGCATGTTCCGCGGGCAGGCTGCGTATTGCTGTCACTAACAGAACTTGCTTGTTTTTGATGTCCCAGGGCAAACAAAGAAATGAAAAAACAGACTCTGCTCTGGGTCTGTTATAACATAGCAGGAAAATCTGAAGTGGAGGTGCCGTCATCTCTGACACTTAAGGCTGCCACTAGAACTAGCCAAGCACTTCTGAGGAGTCACTCGAATCTCTGCTAGACAAAATGGCAGCTCCTTTTCACCCTTCTGTGAGGACGAGGAGCAGGCTTCGTTTCTACAGGGCTCGCTGTGATGGATTTGAGGTTTTTCCGGTCTGTGTAATATAAAATTAACACTGAAGTGAACAATGAAATGAAAGTTATATTCAATGTGTTTAATATTAACAACAGGAAATGGGTGTGCATGTACGGGATGCTGTAAGGACAAGGATCAGCAGAGCTTTGTTTGAGGACCGGTATTTACTCTATTTAACCTTCTTCCTTCCCCTTTTCAGAAGACAGGGGAGAGCCACTGGAATTCTAGCAGAGAGTTAAACATGTTGAAGCTTTTTTTTTTTTTACAGTTTACTATAAAGTCTAAATCAGATTCAGAAAAATAAGTTACAGACTTTGATTTCTTCCTCCAAAGAGTTCTTTGTTACATGGTTGAAGAGCAATCTTTACTATATGATCCATTCTCAGTCAGAACTTGAAGAGCACTACAAAAATTATGCTTTTAATTAACACAATCCATATTTAAGGATTCTAATTTCACCTAGCATATAAATAAAAACTAAGATGCAATTTAAAAGAGTCTATACACTATTTAGATTCATCTGTTCTTCTCGCAAACACTTTTCAGCTGGGATCTGTCAGATCCAGTTCTTTGTGCCCCTACCAGTCAGCATGCAAATCATCCCTGGATTCCCTGGCCTTTGGCAAGCTGACATGATGGAGCTGCAATTCCTAGCCTTGTATTTTTGTGCTGAGGGAGTTTATTATAGGTCTAGTTGTAAGAGCAAGAATAATTGAAGTGGGGATATTTTAATGCTCTAACTCTACCCTTAGAGGTTTTGTGCACTTGGAGGATTGGGGACCTCCTCTGAGTGGACACCAAGAGCCTGTACTTGCTGCAGCTGGCCATTCAATCACAGCTCTCAAACACCCATTCTGGGTCCAAAACTGCTATGTCTGTGTATTTTTTAAGAGGTGAGACTTTTTTCTTGGAAAACTCCCACTCACTCAAAAAACCAAGATTCACGCACATAACATCATTGTTATAGAGAGCTTGGATTGCTGACACTGTGCACAGCATCGGAAGCATAGACAGCAGAATGAAACAATTCCCATAAACCAGGTCTCCACGTGGCACTCAACTGGCCTATGTTTGCATAAACTGCAGTAATCCCATATTGCTCTAGTGCTATTCTGCTTTTCTCCCCATCATTACGCTGCTGTACTTTTAAAACCACAGACAGGTTCCTGCATTGGGCTTTCGATCTAAGCGCCTTAAGTGCTCTTCTTCAGCATCACACAGAACAGGCAAAATGGCTGCACCCAGCATGGATTTGTTCTGCAGAAAGACCACTATCATTTTTACTCAAATGGCACATTGCTGTATCTATATTTGGGTTCAACATCTGTAAACATACACACAAAAACATTAGCTCCATTTCTCAGGGAACAAGGCTTGGGGGATATTAGTTGATATCCCTGTGAATCCAGATTCTTGAATTATTTTCTTTTTGTAAAACTTGTTGCCCAGTTTCAACCAAAATGGCTTCAATCATTTTGGATAAAGCATATAGAACACGAGACAAGATTTGTAGCCTGCTTAAGAGATTTCAAAGTGAGCTCAGCAATATTAGTAGATGCCAAACAACTTGTGATTTTACTTCACAGACATGCATCTCCCTGGTGTTCTGTGAAAACTGTGGAGTTTATTAGATTTCTTCCACTGTAAATTTTCAAGTGAATCGTTTCTAAAAATACATACCCAGAGCAAATACGCATATTAAATACATCCAAAAGGACTACACCGATTTAACAGTATGACAGTTAGTAATCACCAGTCCCATTCTTAAGCTCTTCAATAAAAACTGAGAATTCAAACATACCACATCTATTAAACTGATTTTCACTAGTTGAATAGCTTGTCATTTCTCTGACAGCCTTAATAAACTTTCTGAGCCTTTTGCAATTTTGATTTACCTTTCTTAGACATGATCTAAGTCAGAACTGCTCAAGGCATTCCAAATAAAGTCTTAAAAACATTCTGCACAATAAATTTACCACAGGCTATCTCTCTCAGTATTGAAAACTGTCACACGGAACAAAAAAATATTTTAAAAATATCCCAATTAACAATCCAGCCTTAGGCTTCAGTACACTTAAGCCACATTCTCCACAGCAAATCCAAGAGCGTACAGGCCCTTGGCTTGCTTGCCTTGCACTACAGGCCCCACCTTTATCTGAGGTTTCTAAGAACTTCAAAGTATGGCTTTACTCAACATACACATATTTGGAAAGAACTTTGCTTCTTATGTAAGATGAAGCTTTCTAGTTTTCCAGTAAGTGAAAGGATGCTAAAAACTGGGACCGGAGCTCCCAAGTGCTCCATCAGATTTGTGCACTTGTGACCCTGATGTGCTACTCTTAATCCCATTTTATTAACAGATGAAAACCAAAATCCCCGCCACAGGTCATTAGGAACAATCAAGTATTAAATGCTAGTCATGGCAACGTGTAAAACCAGCCAACGTGTGCAATGTAGCCTTTCTCAATTATGCTGAAAAGTTTGAAATTACAGAATTTATATTATAATTGTATGCCGCGTTCTATTAATTAATTAACAGTACAACTGGGAAGTGTTTCCCCTCAAAATATTCAACCTAAATCTCCCTTGATATGAAATAAGCCCACTTATTCCTGTGCTACCCTTGGCAAATACAGGGAACAAGTAGCAAGTCTGGAATTGTTCCCACACATTCAGAAAAATGTATACTCGTACCTCATATCAGATCTTATTTTTGTACACACAGTATGTGCTAACTCTTTTAAACTTTCTTCATAGGCTCTATGTTCTGCAGTTATGATTACCAATCTTGCTGCTTTTCTGTCCGCATATTTCCAAAGCGCAATGTCTAAAACTGCACCTGGTTTTCCAGGTGATATCACAAACATGCTGCAGAGCACAGTCACTATGTGCTGTAAATAGGATCTGTTACAGCTTTCACTTTGACGATGGATAGACGTGCATATAGCTATAAATGTTCCCATTTAAACTCCAGCATCAGCCAAAATCCTCATTTTCACACTAGGCGACAGAGGCGGAGATGTTTACGCACGTATGATAAAAAAAGAAAAACCACAAAACTTAACCCACCATCCTGCAGCGATAAACTACCAATACATAGAGAAAATAAACCGTCATCCATCCCACTGGGAATATCAGAGTATATTATCTAAACCTTTAACAGATTTATTTCCTTACAGAATGAAACATTCCTGCTAAGCAACACTTTAGTTTCATTAATACCCAATTTTAAATCCTGGAGCAGGATTAATCAGAAGCAGGATCAGTCCAATTTCAACTTACTACAGTGCCACAGATGCAAACAAAAAGTAACACGATCCTGGATTTACACTCACCTGATGATGCACAAAAAAGCAACACCACACCATGAGGTACTTGGTATTGTACTCAGCCTTTAGGAGTTTTCTTAATATTCAGCGTGACAGTGAAAAGTCCTTGCTACAAAGGAGTCCCTATGTCTCTCCTCCACTTTTCGGCAGGAACTCCTCCCCATGCAGCCACAGAGTTTGCTCTTGCTTCCTGTCATGCAGTGCAGTAGAAGTGTCAGAAGCACCGTGATATGTATTGTCATGTCTATCTCTGTTGTGGGTTTTCCTCCTAAATTTCTTTGAATAATATTTGCGACAGATAAAAGTGTTTTAAAAATCACTTAACAAGTGAATGGTGCCAGTATGGGAAAGGTAAAGGGATAATTAACTTGGGTTTAAAGTAATCTTTAAGGTTTAAAAGTCTTGGGGCTTTGAGACTCAGTAACCAAAAGATATTCCATCTCCTACCTGTGCAATTCTCAGTCTTTCAACTCAAAGGCAGAAAACTACCTTCAAATGTAGATGCCTCAGAAAATAAAATAATTGGTAAACACTAAGTGGAACTTTTAAACGTTTCACAGAATTTATTTCACAATATTTTCAGTATTTAAGAAATTAAGGGCTCTGCTTTGCGGGAGTTCTTAATTAACAAAGGCACAATATGAAGAACTCAGCACAGAATGTTTTAGAATCAGTCCAGATTAAAGGCCCAAAGATGAAATTGGCAGAATGCCCAAATTTTGCATGTGAGGACGTGTCAAGGAAGTGCGAAGTTCAGTTTTATCCCTCCCCAGTTTGATATAACTGATGAAAGAAACTCCATTTCTGCTGATTCTCCACCAATCTAGATAAGCAAGTCTTTAGCAACTGCATGCTATGAAACCTGATGAATCTTCATTTCACTGGAGTCTGAAAAGCTATATACCTTCAGCAACGAGAAAGCATTCAACTGGAAGTTATTGCTGCCTTAACTGTATCAAATAGGACAGTTGCTACCTCAATTTTCCAGCCCGCTTGACATTTTAAAACTGCAGATCTCCTCCTGCAAGGACTCCCTGGGCCCATCCATGCTGGCCATCAATGTGACGGAGAACTTGAAGTCAGCACATTTACAGGATTAGTTTCCACTCGTAATCCAAACTGGAAAATATAATGCTTCCTTGAGAACTCTTAAATTTACGTGTCAGATCCTTCTTCAGACAAGAAGAACTGAGACACCAACCTGCTAATTGTGAGAGTCTTCAGTGGGCTCTCTCAAACTGGCAGCTGGGTCACCAGCACTTTCTAGTACACACTTTAATATACACTCAGTTAATTCTAAGGTAAGAAAAGCTAAACTTCATGAGATGCTTATCTGCAAGTTATCAAAATACATAACTTTCCACATATTGTATGCAAATTTATATTTGCATGTGATTCATATATACCAGTTTCAATGTGCATTTGAGCAGCCCTCTTCAAAATCTAGACCTACATAAATATCAGCATCCCTTATACAAAGTTAGCTTAAAAACAATCCCCATAAATGGAATCCGTAATCATCACAAGCAATGGAAACAGTGCTTTATATGACAAGTAAAAATGAGCAATCTAAGATGGCTTTGCTACATCTTTCCTGCATCACAAACTGAATTAACTATTTTGGGTAAGTGAAACTTGTCCTCAGAAACTAGTAAAAAGGAACTATTGAGAGATATATGAGATGTGGTGCTTTTTTAAAGCCTGCGTGGACTCTAATGTAAAGAACAAGTGCAAGTACAGGGAAAAGTAAAATTTCTGATCCTTTGCACAAACACTTCAATTATACACCAAAAGTTTCTTGAGTGCTTACCTTTTAAACTATTTTCTACACATTTGTAAGATACTATCCTGAAACCAAGAGCGCACTAATTGATTTATCTTATTAGATGACTGAATATGTTCCTCCTACTATTCCAAAAGAGACTTTTTTGCTTAAGACTTCAGTAATAATTGTGTGAAAAGAAATGTTTGGGCAAGTATCCATGATAGGAGAGTTTGAGAGGATGCGGTAATTGAAGTTTAAACTACTTCTTTTGAGGATATTTAAGGCTGTGAATCACTGAAAACTTGAAACAGTGCTTGGAAAGACTTAAGCTTTCCAAATTCAGCGGGGAGCCTGCTGGCACATGGACAGATTGAAACTGCTTCCTCACTGTGCATTATGAGTGTTTTCAGGATGCTAAACTTAACTCTCTGAAAAGCTTTACAATTAAACACAAGCTGGAGAGGGACTGCACCAGTGCACAATTTTTGAATCAAAATCTAGGTAATAAACTTTTTAAAATGTGCATCTTACAGTGTTAGAATGCTACCTCAAAATCATGTTAGGAGCATATTATATGCAATGCTCCATTCATCTTCCAATAGGTTTCAAATCCCATTTCAAAACATGCAGCAGGACCCAGGAATTATGAAATCTGTAATCATGAGTGGAATTTAAGAGCTTCAATCGATCTGAATTTACTTAAAAAAATTAATTTAGGATTATTTAAGAAAAGTTGGAGTATGTTTAGATTATAAATTCTTTACAGAAAGAATAGTTTATTATGTTTACATGATATCTAGCAAAATGGAGACCTTGTTTTCTGGTTGCTACTGTCATTACAAACAAAATTTGTTTCCAGGCTGCTCTAAATAATACACCATCATATTGCTCTTCCTATGCATTTGTGTTACATTTTAAAAGACGGCCTTAATTTTTAATTGCTCGGTACATTCTAACCACAGAAGATAGCATTAGCTTTCAAGAATAACGTAGTTCTTGAGTTTAAAAATAATTAGGAGTCATTCTAAGACTGAGAAGTCTCAGAGTGAATCTGGCTGTGAAAGCACTTTTATATTTGGGATGAACGGCGGCAACTTCATAGACTGTACAAACAAAGGCACTCAAAATGCTTCTTCCATTGGAAACATCATGAGGAACACAGATTTCCTTTTCTCTTTCTATCAGCTCTTGAGGACTGCTTGCAAGCTAGTTCAGAAGTTTTCAGAAGGCTTTCCTTCTCTCCTGGTCCTTAGAAGATATTTAGTTTTCTGTCACAAGTACATCTTGACAACCTAAATCAGAACCTGTGGAACTGAAGATGTAGAGGCCGATGCTTGAATAAAACCTCTAGTACAGCAGAGATGATTTCCAAACTGTTTCTGCAAATAATGCTTTTGCAACCTTTTCCAAACATACTTTATTTAAAACTTACTCCATAGTTTTAAATAGTATTATCTAAGAACTGCCAAATTGGAAACTTTTACAGTATAAGCACTAAGGAACCAGCCAAGAGACCATCACAAGGATTTGGTAAATAAGAAAAGGGTGATGTTAATGACATGTCTTTGTAACAGGTTGTAATGACACCAAGTTTACTACAAGCATCATGACTAGTAAAAACAAGCAAAAGAGCAAGTGAAGTCCATGCATACAACCATTCATGTCCACCAGTCATTTTAAAATAGAGTTGCCAATCTGAGATAGTCATCAATAAAATACCAATACACAGTTCAAAACTGTTTCTAAAGTGTTGGTTTTTCAGAGTGAACGGCATCAAATTCAGCTGGACAACAGCATCACCCTGGTAACCATTCTGAGTTTCTGACAAATGTCACGGGAAATTTTACATCATGCGTTCTGAAAGATCAGCCACTGGTGGGATGGGGGGAAACAAATACAAAGAAATGGGCAGAGTTTGGGTTGAGCTAAATTGAACTGGGGTCAAGTTCATCTGCTGTTGAACAAAGAGAAGAACAGTAAATGACAGCAGGAGTACAAGGTAACACCCAATCTATGATTAAAGACAGGAAATCTGTGCTGTATAAAAGAACATCAAACTTAGCCTAAGAGAATGACAATTGGACCTATCTGCTTTACCACATGTTGCTTCCAGCGTAGTATTGTTTGTGTGCACAAAATAGCTGGCATGACGCGTTTATAGAACATACAGAATATTTCTACTATTAATAACAAACCACGCCTGGAACAAAAATAAGCTTATTAAAGCACTTATTAAGATCCATAAAATAAAGCCCTGCAATGTTAGTGGAATGATTGCATAAAGCATTTTTCAAGAAATTATCTACAAAGCACTTACTAAGATCCATAAAGTAAAGCCCTGCAATGTTAGCGGAACGGCTGCATGAAGTATTTTTCAAGAAATTATCTATTCTCTGGAAAGATAACATGAAATGATAATAAATCCTTCCAAATATGTATAACACTATTTTCATTTTCAAAAAACCCGAAATGTTAATTGAATAATTGAGCTTTAATAAACAATACCTACCCTTTAAAATACAAATAATGACGGAAAAGTCTTGCAGATGTAAAAGCCTACGACAGTCTCCATTTCAAGAATGCGTTAGCCAAGTACTCTATAAGCATGCCTCAAAATTCTTGCCCCAAGAAACATATAATCTAAAGTGTTTTTTACTTAACCAGGATGTAATTAACTTGAAAGTAACCCTGTAAACTAGGTAATTGGGCAGATTCAACAGCTGTGTACTTAACTCATAGAGAGATGATTTTAAATGTAAAAACTGAGAAAGTTTAATAGAACAGCTACTGAATTGAGCTAATGAAAACATTGCAAACTCCTAAGCAGTCCAGCACTCTCTACATAGCACAAGCAATAACAGCTCATAAATCATGGACAGGTTTTTCTACCAGAGTCTTAGAGACCTGGCGAAGTCTGAAGGCCAACCTGCATCGTCCTCCTTTAGAACTCACTCTTTTATCAATAACTCATAGTTGTCTCTCCAGCACACACTCATGATTTTTGCAGCACTACTGTATGTGAAGAACCTCGTAAATTGATGCTACCCACTGATCCTACAAAAAGATGCAGCCATTTATCAAGGACCTATGAACTAATATATCAACAAACCCTGTTTTGCTGGAATTGCAAATAAAACATTCTGACATGACATAACTAACCTAACATCACACACTGTGGAGAGATCTTACCATGGTAATTAAACTGCGCTGAGTCAGCACATCAGTTTGGGATAAAACATTCTTGAATTCTTCAAAACTGTCTAACTGATCGCACTGCATTGCTTTTTAAATTCATTGTATACATTAAGAATACAACGTAGTGTGTGTTTTGGAACTGCAGATGGAATTGACTGCTATCCAGTTACGCAAATGCTACACAATGAATTTCTGATAGCATCTCTATTTGTTTGCCAACATAAGCCTTGCTGTTCCAAGAGAAATTAAGTCTTGTGACTAATCAACAGCAGTTCCAATGGGTTGTTCAAAAACAAACCAATAACAAGCTAGACCATTTAAAACTCCACCCACAGATTCAGCAAGGAGTCTTGAAAACCAGCTCTTTTACAAACAAAAATCAGTGCTCAGGTTGCTACAGTTTACGAGCTCTAGTCTTCTGAACTACAAACTGTGTATCATGGAAGGGATTTTTTTCCCCGCTCCTGTTGCCCCCTGCATGACTGCTTTCAAGTCTCTGAAGTAAACTTTCCCTGCTCCTGCAACGCTCCAAGGAAAGAAGTGCAAGACTACAGGAAACTCAGCTTCTATTATGCCCATTATACAGACTATGTTTACAGCAACCATCTTCTAATACATTAAAGCAGAAAGACTTACGGAATTGTTTCTTAGCGCTTCTAATATCAGGTATTAAAGACATTCTGGCCCAAGAAAGGTCAATGCTGGACAGAGGCACAACAGCACCTCCACAAATGCAGAATAAAAGCAAGCCTGAACAAAGACAGCAAAAGAGAAGAAGTGGTGGTGCAATTAAACTCTGAAATGGAAGTGCTTGCAACCCACTGGAGCAAGAAAGTGCAAGAGGACTAAAAGGAGTAATAGAGCACGGGAATACATCATGTTAGAAAGGGGAAAAAGGAATATGGAGCTTCTACATTTTCAAAGAGAAAAGGGGACAAGATGGGTCAGGTGGATCAAGCATCTGCTTAGCATCTCCTGAACCTCCTGCAGGAGGTTAGAAGAAACAGATGGACCCTGCAGCGAGGGACGTGGAGCAGGGCAGTGCCAGAGCAGTGCCAGGGCAGCGATGCCAGCAGGACCCCCCCATGCAGAGGAGTCGATAGCACATGAAGTAAGTAGTTTCTGTGAAAGTCATGACGTAATTTTTCCACTCACAGCTATGCTGTCAATCATGCAAAGTAAACACCCCCCTACCCCAGAGGAAGGTATTTCAATGTGCATGCAACAGCCAAGTACATTACAATAACGGACACAGGCACTTTTTAATGTATACGATAACTAGCGTTTTTAAATCATGTTGGCCATACAACAAGATAATAGTATTCAAGCACATTTGATCCAGACGCACTAGTGCGTAATTTTGCTTCAACAACTATGAATAAAGGCCTGTCTGATGCCAGGGTCTCTTACAGGTAAGGTAACATCACTGCTTAGGCAAACGAGTATCAGTGGATACAGACAAAGTAAAACCACAGGCGAGGTGAAGAGGTACTTTCTGTGGTAGTATGTAATTATGTTATTTATTTAATTAATCATCAAGCTAAAGAAATAATTTCTCTTAGCAACTTTTATCTTGTTTAGATACATGCATGAAGGGAGTAACTGAAGTCTGCCAGCCTGCATAAAATAAATACTGCTTCATAAATACTGTCTGAAAAGTGTGGGATTCTTCCCATTTCGCGTGAAAGACATCTTCTTCCCCAGAAACACGCTTGCAGCAAAACTAGCAAAGAAACCACTTGCACATGTTTAGCACATTTTAACGTCAGGCTTCTCATAAATGAGATCAGCCTTCCTCACAGGTGACCGCATCTGTGGCTTGGTTAGTTACACGCTTTTGCAAAATTAAAAAGGAAACGAAAAGGAGGAAATAGGAAGATGCCTACTCGCAGTAAATTGTCTTCAATCCTCAGGCAGCTGCCCTCCAAACACCTATCTCAAACTATTTCAAGTTTAAAAAGTTGATTTAGATTTCACTATTTAGTTTTTGCACTAAAGTTGTTTCAGCCAAATTTGGTGTGTAGGGGGGAAAAAAGTAGAGAAACCATCAGAATGGTTCCGGTGCTTATTAAAATATGCAGGAAGTTTTGCTAGCTCTTGGTGGAACAGTAGAGAGGAACATCAACAATAAGCAGACACAAAAATCAGCCTTCTCAGCATCATCAGCAGTTATGCCGACAAACCAGATATTCTTCATGAATCAGGTAACTGCTTTTCTTTTGATTGTCCGCCAGTTTCTTCATAATCACCTGAAGTGTCATCATATCAACAGTGGGGCTACAATGTACCACTACTTTTGCAAACAGATGTAAATACATCTGTAGAAAACAAGAAAAAAAATTTCAAAAAATTAAAGGCTTTCAGTAACACGAGCCTGCCATTCACGTAACTAAGTCTAGAAAATCATCCTGATGGGAAAGAAAGTGGTTGATGTTAAGGGAACAGGAGGGGAGACAGCTAAAGAAGCTGAAATCTGAAACCCTCAGGAGAGATTTTCAGTCATCTTGAATGCGGAATTTTCTTATTTATAAGCCTAACTACTCTTACTACGGAAAAAGCACACAAGTGTGTAACTTAAGACTGTATCATAATTGGCAAACAACCACAGAAGCTTTAACCCTGATATCTTCTAACGGTGTGTACATGACTGTACAAATGTCATCCTCATTTGATGGGATGCTTTATTAAATAAAACTTTCTGACTCTACAAGGCAACATGACTCATTATTTCATAATTCATTATTTCCATATTGAACTGGTATAAGCACCAGACAGTGGTGCTGCAGAAAGGGAAGGGTGGCATGGAGATAAGGAGAAGAGTGAGATTTAATGGCAACCAGAAGAGAGCACAAAAGTAGGATTAATACCAATCTCTGTGGCAAGATCTGTGCTGTTCTTTCCTTTATATGTACACATTATTGACCTGCCTCTGAATTGCTCCATCCTGTCAGCTATTTATGCCTCCTCTCCTTAACAAGCCCTGGCCACAAATCACTCCCCGCCCACATGGCATCTTTATCTTCCCAGAGTCAGTATTTGCAAACCTGCCCCCCCCGCTGCAGGTTTTCCCATGACACTGTCCCTCCAGTTTGCGATATTCTTATCTCTGAAGGTTCTGTGTTTCTTCCTCTGAAATGACAACTCTCACTATAAATACCTTCCCTCTTAAATAGTCTGCTTGCTGGACACCTGATTACGCAATCTCTTAAAAGACCCAAGTAACCTCTTAAAAGAACCTTAAATTACTTAAAAGTAATTAAATTACTTAAAAGTAATCTCTTAAAAGAACCAAGTAACTTCTTGTGTACATGCAGGAGGAGCATACAGCACAGACATTGCACTGCTCACTAAGTCTAAATCTATATCAGCATTGATTTCATTAAAAAAAAAACCTAAATAAACTCCCTTCACCCCACTGACTCCTAAAAATTTCCCAGACTTCTGGAATTAACTGCTACCATTCTCTGAAAATGACAGCATTAATAGAAACACATCAATGATACCATCTTAACATGGAAATCCCCATTGAGATAATTAAATATGATCTCTAACCAAAGAGCTCAAAAGAGCAGCTCAACACAGAAAAAAAGCTTCTTCTGATAAAATAAATGTAAGGAGAGGGAAAAAGGAAGTGCAAAGGAGTTTATTTGGTAAATATTTAGCATCTGGGCCTTCCTTATCTTACTTGGAGGTTTTAGGCCGGTGTATGTTCAAGGATGCTTTAACACGCTCACTTTATCATCATGATACAGAGGCCTCTAAAATTAGCAAACTAACTGCAAAGTGAGGATAGGTAGATGAACTCAACAGTGCAATTTGGTGCTTAACCACTTTCTTCTCTTATTTTTTGTGACTGTTGGAATGATCCTGTATTATAGTCTGTAATACAGAAATAGTATAGATGTTTAAAACCCAGAGCTATGAATAAGGGAGCTCCAGAGTTTTGTTTGTTGCACTCAGTGTGGCACTGCTCCGTTGTCAACATTAACTTAGTTTTTACCCATTAAGTTAACCTTCTTATCCTTCACCGTGTGCATGAAAACCTTTGTGGCAAGTCTGCTCATTGGGCTTTTCATAACGTGTTTTCTCCATCCATCAAAATAAAGTCAATGCTGACACTGCAAATACCAACCGGGTCTTAGCTCTCTTTTCCAGTGCTCAATTGTCTTGGTTTCAGCATCAAGTGAACAACTGATACAGGTTCTGCCCTTGATGTAGTACTTTATTTCAAGCAATTAACTGAAACTGCCAATTCCTATGCATTCAGTGAAATATTACAACTACAGAACTTGCCATCTGTGCTAGCATCCCCTAAGTTTCCTCAAAAATAACGTGGCAGACAATTCCCACAGATCTTCCTTTCCAGACACGCAGGAGGCGGTTTGAATATCCTTTGTCTGCTGCCTGGTGTCTCTAATACTACCTATTCCTACCTCCTTTGAGGTTATTGATTTCTCTTCTTGATTCTGAAGTCTTTTACTCCCCAGTTCTTTGTGCACTAGCCCACTCCGCCTGGGCCGTGCAGCTCGGATCGCAGACTTTATGCTGCCACGCTTACCAACACTAAGCCCCCACTTCCAGTGAGCTATTGCTCTCTCAGCTTCGGATCGTTGTTTCAAATTAGTGATGATAGGACGAGGGGAAATGGCCTCAAGTTGCGTCAGGGGAGGTTTAGATTGGATATTAGGAG
>JAVSBS010027110.1:17149-33994 GCA_033124195.1 Coracias cyanogaster | reverse complement strand
GTTAGAGAGATGCTGGGAGAAAGGTTGGACTTGATGACCCTGGAGGTCCTTTCCAACCATAACGATTCTGTGATTCTCCAGCTACAGTTCACACCTACGATATCCTTCCTACTACTTTCATACCTACTTCAGGTAAGGTGAGAGAAGCTCAGAGAAAACACATTCATACGTTCTCCTGGAATTTTTAGGTTCAGTGTACGTCAGTCCACATTACAGGTAATGGTAATTTACTGTTTATTATACTAAATGAAGTTTGCAAGGCAGAAAGGCCCTTCCTTTAACCAAAAGATTACAGTAACACTATGACTTAGATACAACATGTAGTGACAACACCTTCACCTAGACCCTATTCTAGGCTACGGTACTTACGCTCATGGCAAACACACCATTGCCATTTGGACACCACGCACCAGTGCATGAAATTTTTCCACATATGGTCTAGAAGGCTTCATAGGTCAGAGGACAGAGAGAGAACATGACTCTGGAAGAATTAATCTAGAGAAGAAGTGTACCTCTGAAACCTGAAGCAGACAGGAATAAGAGATGCTCATACCACCAGCAAACACGAAGGTTCTCAGTTCCACTTGCATTGCTTTTTCACGTATTCAGTTACTGTGGCAATACACATGCGTCCATATTTCCTTGCTCAGCCAACCGAACCGAAATAAAACCTAGTCCCTTCTGCCTTCTAAGAAATCTGTGCATTTTTTTGTTACAATTCTCCAATTGTACTTCTGCAAAATTCATGTATACAAGTTGTCAGTAACTAACTTTACAAGTACCTGCATTAGAGTCAGAGCACTTGACCAGTACCTCTCTGTTCGGTTTACCTGATTTATTTTCAGATATGAAAACATACAATGTGATTTAAAAAGATAAAGAGTATGTTAACCCACTTACATTAAATTACCTTCACAACCCCTCATAATAAGTCAGCCAATCACATTAAAAAAAAAAAAAATGGTGGGGTTTTTAGAAGGCCTTTTAGGAGGTCACAAAATTCTGTTCTATAAATGTTTTGCCATGATTTTAGTTCTTGCAGATCGTGTTTTAACTATGAAGTTACACTGCAGCAGAATGAAGCAGGAGGGAAGGCTACAGAGTATGAACAAAACAATAACAAACTTACCCCTCTGAAAGTCCAGCCCTTGGTAGAAGGAAACAAGGAAAAATTGTTCTGTTGCTGTTGTTTCGGCCTGCAAGATGAGACAAAGAAAAGTGTTTAAAGTTTCAGCTGTCATATTTTCCATATCAGCAACAGAGTGACAGGAGGGAGGAAGGAAAAACACATTCTTCAAGGACTAAACCACCTCAGATTTCCTTGGCCACACTTCTGACAGGTTTCTCTCTTCAGTTCAGTTAAATGTTCTAATTCAGATGGAGAGCTAAGGGACATGACAGCCTTACAAGCCTTCACAGACACACTGACTTGATGTCTGACAACAACTTCTTTCTCCTACTAACTTTCAACTGGCAGAGACAACCCTGACCTGAACAGCACGGGTCCTGTGAAGCTGCAGTTATGTGATGTGATGCAAGATGGTGCAGTCTGACAGCTCTGCTAGCTGGGGACACTACAGAGCCTTTCATCCTAAGAGGGAAGCTACACGATGCATCATGGTAAAGCAAGCTAGCCATACCTTGCGTGATGCTAAAACCTAGAAGCTGACTTCTGTTTTTAGTCCTTCCAAATCCTTTCCCCTCCCCTGTAATTATCACTGTACAATTATTTCTGAAAAGTAACCACAGCATTCTCCACTTTGCTCTTAATGAGTGCTTTTCAGCAGTACATTCTTCAATTACTTTACAAAGGTAGCAACCAACACTGCTGAGGTTTAACACATGAAGTCGGATCAAAGCTTGCCTGACTGCTGAAGCTGACCAAACAGTTTGGCAGCAGGACCCAAGTGCTGCGTACGCTGCAACTCCAACCGCTCAATTATAGCGATTACAGAAGCAATCACAAATAACAATAGGAATACAAAAACTGAGTTTAAAAACACAGCTAATTAAATGGCTGCATTTCAAACTTCACCATCCAACAATAACAGCACAGACGTTTTGCAATTAAAGCGCTGGACTGACACATGGAAGACCTGGGAGTTGTTCCTGTTGCTTATAGTACCTGCAGGATTCCAACACGCTGTGCTCTGGTTTCTTTTCTGTGGAGTCAGGATAGCAACAGTTCTCTGTCTTTTTTTTTCCCCATCTTCTCTATTTTGGTGTAAAATAATTTTGTCTACAGACATTTTTCTTATTATGTCATTAATACACATCAGAGCTGTGATCACAGTAGACGTTTTTAGATTACAACATAATGTAAATAATAAACTATAATCATGACAATTGAGTCATTTTTATAACATCAAAGGTTGACGTGTAAATCTCCTCAGTTCTTCACTCTACCAACCAGCAAGAATATCAGTATTCAGCACATTGACAGTCATTAAAAAACACAAGGCAGCATGCATCACGGACTGCAGCATTAAAGACTGTCCCACTAGTAAATCCTACTACTACAGCTTTCCAAATTAAAATACTATGAAATTGAATTTCTAACCCAAGAGCCTCACTGGAATTGTAACTAAAATAGAAAAATGTCATTAACAAGAGCAAGCACAATTGTCCTAACAGCGTTTTGTGCCTTTTTTATTCACAGATGATCTCACACCAGAACCAGAGTCAGATTTTCCAAAAGAGTACAGTGAGCTTCCTACAGAATTGTGTTCCTTAGTCACTTTAAAAAAAGTGGAAATGTAAGTTTCAACATGAGATTCTTTTCTTTGATATTTAGAATCAAGAATTACCCTAGTTGTATTTTAATTAAGCTGCATATAGGGGAAACAAAAGACATTTCAATTTCAATATAGCAGGGTTTGATAGTTTAGACAACAGTTACAAAGTAAATTAAAACTTCATTAAAAATTATCTCTCCCTGTAATCGTTCAGTAACAAGAACTGAGAAGTCTGCAATAAGCAATGTAGCATAGATGAAAGATACAGCAAGAACGGAAGGTCATCTGCTAGAAGAATGATGATTAACCATTTGTTATCATCCATCTGCAGTTTTCCCCTTCACTGAGAGCACCCCAGACGACAATAGCCAGTCTTCAGTCAAGAACCTTACTTCAATATGCTGAGAAGGAACCTCTCTATTATTCACAATTGTATGCTAACTCTTCTTTTTAATACTATTCTCATCAAGAAGGCTCTCATTGAGAGCTTTAAATGCAGCAGCTTAATGAGACAAGCCAGTTTTACCAAAAGGAGTTAGAAACAGATCAAAGTCCCTGTA
The DNA here is from genome assembly GCA_033124195.1 of Coracias cyanogaster. Taxonomy (NCBI): domain Eukaryota; kingdom Metazoa; phylum Chordata; class Aves; order Coraciiformes; family Coraciidae; genus Coracias; species Coracias cyanogaster. Next base: position 30,699 of record JAVSBS010027110.1, on the reverse strand, counting down.
TGTTCATCCATGGCATATTGGCCTTATCTGTTATAGGGTGTCACAAAATTCTTTGTAAATTGTTTTTTCACCCACTGGGTGCAGCCCTCTTCTAATGACCAGAAATCAGGCTGAAGCATTACACTCCTTTACCATCCTCTGGGCTACCTTAAATAATTTATTAAAAAACACCCATTTTATACACGTGGTCTGGCTATTACTTCCCTATTTTCTATTCTATCAGGAGTATTCAAAGTTGAAGTCTGGAACACAGACAAGTCTACGTACATCAAGTCTAAATTCCCACTACAAGCAACCGCTTCCTACAGACCAGCTCAAACTTACCAAGATTTTTTAAACTGCAAAAGTACCGTTCTACTACCTTACTGAAAGCCTGCTTTAGGAGTCTCATTGTTCCCATAACCAGAAATGATCGAGGCTAAACATACTAAAAAGCTGCTTATGACTGCCGTTATGAACCAGGATTTTTCAGTTGAGCACATCCCTAAAACTGAAATACAAGTTCTGGCTCTCGACAGCACCTCAAGTAACAAAACACAGTTCTACAAAAAATGAGACCTCATTTACAGGGTTCAGTTTGATCCTTTGCTTTCTCAAAGTTATACTGATCTTTTGGTCTTCCCAACTGTCAACATCAGTGAGACCATGCTGAAAAAGAAATATAGTACTGCAATTTTTTTCAAATACATTTTAAACTAACGTCTTGCTCTTTTTTCTACAGGGCACTACCACTGTAACTCCTGAACATTCTGTTTACTGGATAAATCTTTTCTGAATTGCAGCAATATATAAGCTAATTAAGAAACAGCCTGTCTGAATTATAGAACTATGAAAATACGATATTGCTATTTTAAAACATACAGCTACAAAACTGTTAAAGAACTCTATTTTTCAAATAACCAATAAACGTTACACTTTGATAGAAGTGATACTATATCGATAGGTGTATTAGACCCACTTGGTTTGGAAATAAAATAGTTTACTGACCAAAGCAATAATAAAAGTCATCACTGGCATAAGTAGGTAGCAGACAGAACAACAGGAAGCATTAGCGTAAAGATGGAAAAATGAGCCAAATTAATAGGCATTAACAGTGATGAGCAGATCAGACTTAGATAGGCATGTGAACAAAACTACTCAGACGCTAGAGCAAGGCTTTCAGATGTCAAGAACAAGATAGAGACGGTGCATGCACTGCGACTAACACTCCTGGAATACATCAAAGAGATGATCACAGAGTAGATCGTGGCTGAGAAAAGGAAGTACGTGATGTGTGAGGGAAAGAGAGACGGGAGTTCTTCCCTACAATTACTTGCAACAGGGAAGAGTGAACCTGTCAGCTGAGCTTGGTTTAGAGATCACTATGGAAAGTCTGCCTTGGAAATAAAAGCCTGAAACCAAGTTCATCCAGTCAGAGAAAAGTGCCAGTGGAAGCCTGCGCTTGGAAAGGCAGCCTGTGAAGATACTCAGCCTTCAGCCACATCTGTTTGGGTGTCAAATTCCTCCTCCTCTTTAGTACAAGTTTTAACTGTTCATGTTCCATTTAATCTTTAAGCTACAGCCCTGGCAAAATAAATCCTGGCAATGGCATCTTCATATCTGAGTCACTCAGATGTACCTTAGATCCCTTGAAACATTTACCAGGGAATGACTGAACTATTCTGACTTGCTATCCAGGTAGTTTCCTAGTGATCCTGCTGTTCAATAAGGACAATTTGGAATTTTACCGAACAAAACATTTATTACTGCAGGAACTTTTGACACTGGTAATGTCCTCTGTGCTGTGGCTCTATCTTTAACCAAGGTCCTTCTACCCCTACTTTGTAGGCTGGAGAGTAAATGGCCCCTAAATTAAACATACATTGAATTGTAAGGTTGCAGATTCTGTGTTCTGTGAGAATCACTTAAAGTCCTAAATCAGCGTGAATAAAAGTTCTAGAACTTCTAGTGTCCATGAGTTAATTTATAAACTTTATTAGGTTAATGACAATAAACCAATTCCCTATGCTTCTTTTAACACAAGTTTATATTACACAGTGCCCAACAGGAAAGCTTTACAGAAGAAAATCACTTATAGAGGTGGAGAGGAGAGAAAAAGAAGATAAAAGAAGAAAAAAAAGAGAAAGAACACCATAAACCATTAAAAAAACCCTATCACAGATCAAGACATGTACTACAGAAGTTTGTATACAATCAAGAGAAGATGTTGCCATGAACAGATAAATGTCAGTTGGTTTTCATTGTGGAACACTGTATTATTAAAAAAAAAAAAACACCTCTCTCAAGACCGAAGTAGGTACGTTTGTCTTATAGTATGTTTATGTTGTCCCAACTGCTGCTTGTATTTAGAAAAAAAAAATCCAGTATATCATATTAGACCAGCATCATCATAAAGGCTTGTCTGGAAACAAAACATTGATCCTTCTTAAAATGGTTTTGCAGAAGAGATCCTTATATTTTACATGTGTTGAGTTTAAGAAGTAAATACCTAGAATATTCCAATTCTGCCTTGGAACTTAAATTAAAACTTGAAAATTCCTTTTCTCAACTGTCCTCAGTGGCAATAATATTTATAGATCAGTGAAACTAGAGTTTTTGCAAAGACTAAATATGACCTATAACTATACTTTCAGCATCAACTCAGCACAGAACCTTGTTATGTTCCCAGAATTTTGTTGACAATGCTAATAAAAAAGAATTAAAAGTCATAAAATAATGCTTTTGTCCTTAAGATGTGCAGGGTTCTCTGTTTAGGTTCCCTCACACAAATACTATGAATAGACAAAATATCTGTTGAACAAAGATATCCATATTGAAATCTGTCTTTAGACACAATTTTTAGACACCAAAAGTAATACGCCTCCCAGAATACAGCAGTGGAGGGTTTTTGTGCCAACTTTACTATGCTGTAGGTTAGTTATATAAAGACAACCAACAAGGAATCTTAAGACTACAACATGCACCAAATGGTTGAAATTTTCTATTACATTTACTAAAAAAATAGTGTGTTATCTGTCTTGAAGCATGACGATGAGATAAATGAACAATTTCTGGCAGTTTATATTCAGCTCTCATAACTTTCACATCTTCATCTGATCCTGCAGTTCTTCTGCGTATATAAGCACTGGCTACAACAGTATTGTTTAGATACGAATATCCACACTGGGCGGTTTGTTTAACAGACTCAGCTGCTACACCTTTTTGAAGAAAGCAGCACATTTCACCAATCTACATGAACACTCAGATAATAAAAGGAAAGCTCAAACTACTCAGAGACACGCTGTGTTAAGTAAAACTTCTCTTCAGTCTGCAAAAATAAAGCTTGTTACTACAGCTGTGAATATTTTATGAAGATACTGTTAAATAATAAATAGTACTTACTGTTCAGAACTGTTCTTTGTAATGTCATCTACTCAAGCTATCAGAAGTGTACACTAACATACTGTTCATAAAAGCAAAATTTATTTTAACATGTTAGGATATTTGTGATACTAAATGACACCAAAAAAATTTCAAAGTGGTTTACTTGGCAAAGCCTGAGATATGCAAGAGCATTTTAGATTTGAACAATAGATTTTGAACAATACTGATTCTCTTTGATGATTAAAGTTATGGATAGTAATAAATTAATGTACCTCCAGTATGGATTTTAAAAGCAGAAAGTATGGTTTGACTTAATGAAAAACAGAGACTCTTCCACTTGAAATCTCAGATATTACTTATTTTCTATACTAGGTCTGTGCATCTTGGCATTAAAAACAGATCATGGAAAATTTTTATTTATTTTCCAGAAGGAAAAATCCTAAATTCAATGCAGTAGCATTTGACTCAGAAGAGTTTTAAGTTCATATGGACAGTTTACTTGATACATTTTTCTTCCTAAGGCAAAGCATCACCTAAAGATTGTGTATATGTTTGATTTACCAAGGTCTGGCCATGCAGACGTCAGCTCTTCAAGCTCCCACAGCATCTGATAGATAAAGCCAGGTTGGATGGGGCTTTGAGCAACCCGGTCTAGTGGAAGGTGTCGCTGCCCATGGCAGGGAGGTCGGAACTAGGATTCTGTAAGGGTGAGGGAGGAGAAGGCCACACCTGGATGAGACTGAACACTTAGCACCTTGGGAGAAAAAAAATATCCACCCAGGAAAAAACAGATGACTGATTTTTACTAGCTGGGCTGACTTCCCGAATACTAACATAATCTTTTATTGTCCTGTTATCATGAACGATGTGTCATAAACGTATTAAGAAAAACAGTCCTTGTGAAGCTGGATATACAGAGGTGAAAGTCTGCGCTGAAGCAGGTTCATGTGCCAGCGAGCTGTCCCACACCTACTCTTCTCCCATGCTTTCTTCCAAACATGTTTATTTATGCTATGAATCAATGCACAGCACCACAAAATACCCCATCACCAAAGCAGCAACAAAACACATTTTTTCTTCTCTGCATTTGATTAACTCCCTGTAAAAAGCAATACTAATTTTATGAAAGAGAAAAAAAAAAGTCTGAAGACTAAAGTTTCCACATTTTGATCTAAAAATCAGATATTCCCAATCACGCAACATTTCATCTTCTGAAAGCTTTAGACCATTTCTTACTTGACCTGACTAGTGTAGGCTAATGCCATGAGTTACACCTGAAGCGCAGCACTACAGAAGCGTGTCCCTTGCCGTAGGGGAGCGCTGCGCCCGGCTGAAGGAGAAGCCCTGGCTGCTGTCCAGCTGGAGGGCACCAGCTTTGCTGCTGGTTGACCAAGGCAAAGCTGCGTTAATGGTGGGGAAAAGAGCCTTGTGTTATGTTTCTGCATCAAAATATCACTGCTCCACAAATATTGTAAAAGCTAAGATTATAAAGATTCTCCACTGGCTCACTTTGAACGTACAGCCTAAAATTATTCCTCTAGCATTTCGATAATACTAGGAAGAAGCGGCATTACCGTGTTTGTTAATTTTTAGTCACTACCTCATTCCATTGCTATATCACAGATACATAGTGAATTCTTTACAAAGAGAACAACCCACCAGTCAGCCATCCAGGTAAGATCCTCTGATCCATGGGGAAAAAAAGGTCTGATGGTAATCCTTAAACAGCCCCGTCACGAGAGCATCAGAACAAGCAAGTCTCTGGGCAAAAACCTCACAATATTCATAGCTCAAGGAAAGACAGTAAGTCTATTCCATTTTGTTTTCAAAATAGAAGTAAGCTCTCATTGAGAGCCCAAGGCTGGGAAATCCACTTAGTTTAGCAAGACTGGACAGGTACTGGTTAGATAGAAACAAATACGCTCACCCAGAGAAAACAGACAAGGGATTTCTCAGCAGTTCGTAAAATCCAACCAAACAACGTTTTCAGTTTGTCTATAAAGAAGCTGCTAACACTCAAAATGATCATTCAAGTGCCATCACATCCTGTTCTGGCTAAAGGAAATCCTTTTTGCTTGGATTCGTATCACCTGGCTCTCTTTCCGAAGGTGAACCTGCATTCCTGCACAGCTGCGGGGCACTAACAGGCGTTTAGAAAGATCAGAAGGATGGAATAAAGAGGACAACGGTCTTTAAAACCAGTAACGTTTGGGGAAAAGTCAACCCAAGATTTTAAAACTCCTGTACTGCTATTTCCTTATCGCTTCATTTGCGACTTAATCTTTTTTTTTTTCCTGCATTATAGTTTGTATTTCAACCAAACAGGCCAGAAGTGTAGGTTTGTAACAAAAATGTCAGATAGGACTATTATGTCATTAAATTCCTACTCAATTTAGAGGCTTCTCTGTTGAAAAGTGAAAAACTCCTGCACACCAGAGTGCTGTATGATACTTTTCACACCTCAATCAAGGACACGGCATTAAGCCGGTCAGTCAAGGAAGGAAACCCACTTTTATTAAATGCTGCCAGTTCCAGAGGATTGTAACTTTCAGAATACTGTTTCATTGAGAAAGCCCATTCTTGCATGAAGAATTGTTTTACGCTGAGTGACAAGAACCACTCCTGTAATTTCGCTGCAGACAGACCAGAAGGTCTTATCTTCAGATTGTAACAGGCCTGTCACCACCGAAGTTAATAAACTAAGTTTCTCCAAGTGTAAGCAAACACGTTCATGCCTTAACTGCAGCATGCAGTAACCACCCTCCAAAGAATTGAAATTATACCACATAACTTTACGTCTACACTAGTTCTGTCCTCTGCCATGCCTCAATGGCGGTAGGCTGTCATGGCAAGTTCCATTTAGCTACTTTTGCACATACAGTTCAATAACTTGAACATAAAAATCTCACCAAAGGTTAAATTCCACAGCATACTGGGATTCTGCTCAGGACATAAGTAAGTGTTTTATTATGGCATAACTAAAACATGGGCAGCAGAACTTCTCCCACACTTTAAGTGTTGTCAGTTAAAGAACAGAGTATCAAGAAGTGAAAAAAAAGTCAGGAATTCATCAGCTTATTGATAACAAACCTTTCATGGGAATGACTTTCAATATTCCTATCAAGTCTGAGGGAAGAGCTTCAACTTTTTCAAAGAACCTTTCCCTGTTTCTAGAGATTTGTATTTAGAAATTTGAAGTACCATGACATGGGATTGATTTTTTAATTATTATTTAAAAAAAAAAGAATAAATGTAAGTACCCAATGAAACAGCCTTTTATCTTTTAGGGGAATACAAAACCTGGGAGAGAACACTTCCAGTTCGTTAGGTAACCATGATCAATAGGTACAATAAACTAAACTACGCTTAGCAAAATATTTAGGATACTCAGACCTCAAACATCTGTAGACAAGCAAACATTTCTAGTCATGTACCCAATACAAGCAGTTTTCTTTAATAAGCTGCCAGTATATTTAATTCATTCAACTCAGTTATGTGCACCAAAGTGAACGACAAGGGACCCTGAATCAAAGTTTAAAGCAATATGCAATATATACATACAAGTCATCAAGATCAAAACTATGCAACTTGTAGATTTACAAGCGAATTTTCAATTCTAAGACTTTTGCTTCCGTTATTAGTGGACTGTACACTTCATGAACCCAGAGAAGACAGGGATTAAATCTCCATTTAATCTTCATTTCCACCTGCACACTAATTCCTATTGTTGCATAATAACTGAAAGAGCAACTAGTAGCACCCTGAGCTTAGAAAACATTTTTCTCCTTATATTTAATAATCTTCACTATTTTCTTACTCAGCTTTTTTTTTTTTTTAATCTTGAAAAGAATCAACAGTGTCCTTTTAATATTGATTACTTTAGTTTCCCTTGTTTGATATAACTCATTGGGACTTTTTATTGTGGCCATAAATCCCCTGAACTCCAAGCATTTTGTCTTACTCCATGACAGTAAAGCTACCAAATCAAGTTCTAAAACGCTTTCAAATTTAGAAGCTTATTCATATCATAAACACTGGACTGTTTCCCGCTTTGTTCTGAATGAAAGTGAAATAAATAAACACGGCAACTATATGAACAAAGGCCAGTTTACACATACACAGAGGGCCGGATTTAACAATAAGCAGCTTCAATAAATACTCCATCCTCTGACATCAGGATACTCTGTTTAATACAAACACTGACAAATTTATTTCTGCAAAAATTGGAAGAGTTTTTGAAGGCAATTTATAAATAGACACTGAAGTCAACAAACACTGACCTCTGCCATATGACTTTCGTGATCTTGATCTTCACTACACAGTGAGGTCAGAAGGCTATCGAGATAGTTTTATCTTCAAGAATTAGGTAAACCCATTTACATAACAACTAATACTGTTACTACAAGTTAAAGTTATAATTTCTGAGTGGAAGATTTTGTACTACATATACGGCATTGGGAGTTTCTGTACAAGATGGAAGATTTGAAGCTGGTGCCAAATTTTACACCCAAAGTTTCTAATACTCTTCACTGGTCTGAGGGATGATACTTTAGCAATACACCCAAAGGGTGTACGTACTCGGACACCAAACACTCCTTTCATAAGATCTGGATTTGTATGTAGCAAAATGACTTCCTATTAAGTACGCACAAACCCTGCACATTCACTATTTCCATCATGTCTGAAGGGATATTTAACCTGAGCTGCAGCAGCAGAATGTTGTCAGGTGTTATTCACAGTTGTTCCTGGGGGAACATTTTCTGCATCAGTGTTGCCATAGTAATTACTATAGAAACCTTTGAATGCAATGGAGCAAAACCTGTAGAAACTATAGTTCCATTAAAGCTCTATTCAAAATATCAATTCAGGACAGAAAATGTTCACTTATCTCTACTTCTGCCAGCCACTAGTTATGTTTTCCAGTCTCTTCAATACAAATACATTAACCATATTAATTTCAGATATATATGAAACTTTGAAAGTTTTTCCAGTTATTTATGAAACTGTAAGGAAAAATATATTTTGCTCCAGTAACTCACAGTTATTGTTTTTTGTCGCTGAATATTAACAGTTGCACAATTGCACACCATTTCACTCTGTATTTGCATCAGGCTTTTATTTTTTTCAAGACATTCACCACTATTATGCTTCCTCTGAAAGTTTTTTTTACTGCCATGCCTTCAAATTAGGGGAAGTTTATCTTTGCTCTTACTTGTGCTGATAGCTTATCTATTTGGGTTTCAAAGAGGTACATTAATTAGGTTTAGGAAGCAGACATACACTGCAGTATTTCATTATAAAAGCTGAAAAGCTTGCTGATTACAAACACAAGAGAACAAGGTTTTTCAGGCTGAATACAGAAAGCACAAGAACACAAGGACAATATTCCTACTTACGACAGCAGCCGAAGTAAGAAAGTCATAAACCACAAGTGAATACACAGATGTTGGTGTGATAAGTGATGATGCAAAATTATTTACTGGTTTTTTTCTATGGTTATTGACACCAGAACTACTGTTGGCAGCCATCAGAGTGAGAGGTACACAAGCTAAATGGTCCGGCTTCTTCTGAGTATGTGAAATACTTTTCTGAAGCCAGGCTGTTGGATTTTTTCCAATCACTTATATCTCTTGATTAACAAAATAGCATCTTGCTTTCCATACAGCGCTTTGCATTTCTAAATGCATCAAAAAGGCTGTTCTACGATTCGATGAAAAACTGATATGAAAAGAAGTCAATATTCATCCAGCACTCTCCTGTCCTGGTTTGGACTAGGATAGAGTTAATTACCTTCCTCATAGCTGGTACAGTGCTGCATTTTATATTCAGAATGAGAATAATGTTGATAGCACCCTGATGTTTTAGTTGTTGCTAAGTAGTGACCATCCTAAGTCAAGGACCCTTCCGCTTTCCATGCTCTGCCAGCATCTTGGGTTTTATTTCTCTTTTTTGTTATCTTCCTTTTCATGACAGTTATTATTACATCATATTTTATTGCAATTATTAAACCATTCCTACCTCAACCCATGAGTTTTACTACTTTTTCTGATTCTCTTCCCCATCCCACAGGTTGGGGGTAGGGAGCAAGTAAGCAGCTGCACGGTGCTCAGCTGCTGGCTGCGGTGAAAGGAGGGGATCTCCCCACCTCCAACTAAAGCGGGGTCTTTTGCATTAAACACATGAAGGATTTCACAATGCTGCAAGATTCATTGACTGCATTATTTAACGGCCCTACAGGCAGATCTCCTAACCTTGACAGCTTCAAACTAAGACAGAATAGGCATGCGGTGATGTGATGAGTCAGTCACTTGGGGCAAGTGGCATGGTGATGAAGAACATACGGAGCTTAACCTCGCACGCCTGATGCTCCAATACGGGCTCTCCGTTAAGGGTAAAAATTAACATTAACAAGCCCCTTTCTCATTCCTAAGAGAGTAAGGTGGCACTGAAACTAAGTGAAGCAGCAGCCACGTCCTACGCATGGCATGTGACCTCCTGATCTCAATCAGAGTGTCAAGAATAGAGAGGTAGCACTGATAACAGCAGAGGCATCATCTTGTTGCAAGCAGACACCACCTCTTAGCCCTCATACACTTGCTCGAACAGTCTCTGCAAGAGGCAGAGCTGATGAAGACGGGTTTCCTGTGGAGCAGGGCCTGTGTTTCCTCCCACATCTCAGCACACCCTGTCTCTCATCATCTCCGTGACACTCCTGCCATGAACACGCTGTGGTTAGTTCAGAGCAACCCATCTGCTGGTAGGCTGCTGCCAAAAGGAGAAATGACTACGCTCTGGCAGCCTTCCTCACAACCATGATACTAATTGGGGTCTCCCACCTCCACTCATACACAATTATGTTAAAACTTGAATTTCTTGGCTCTGATATTTTAAAATATCTTTTTAAAAATGAAACTGGGCAACGAGTTGAAAAGCTGCTGGCAATAGGCAGACAGCACAGTCGTGTGCCATTTCCTGAGGAAACCAGGCTTTCTTCAAACCACACATACATCTTTCTGCAAATCTGACTTTTCTAGGTACCTTGAAAAGCAAAGTAGGTGGTTTCATAACTTCCAGCTCCAACTCCCCACTATGTCCTACTGAGAAAGATGAAAGTTGGGGGGGTTTGTTTGGTTGTTTTTTTAAACTCAAAATGTGTCATAACTTTTTTCTTCAATTAGCTCTGTGGAAAGGGGAAAATGTCTGCTCTTTGAATTATCATAATGAATCAACCACCCTACTCAGGGGGAAGAAAAAAAGTACAGTGATTTTTCCTAACGTTCATAAAGTCAGCTGGCTGTTCTCAAAAGAGAAAAAATTAAAATTACTAGCAAGTAAAAAATATTTAGTGCTCACCATAAACCACAAAGAAATATATATTAACATTGTGCCTGATACGTAAACAAAGAGCTCTAAGATGATCATTCTAAGCTTGACTGCACCTTGAAAATGCAGAAAATAAACATTACAGTATTTTAAAGCTGTTTTTAAATGGAAACTTGATCAAAACAATTACAGCTTTGCTGTAGTATGTAAACAAGGTTGCAGTAAACTTGTATAATGCAGGAGTTCTGCTGTGAGCAAAAGCCTTAGCAAACTTGCCCTATAGCGTGTTCAAGATTTAACTGCTTGCCAAAATTATATTAAGGCATTACACTACCGTAAAAGACATTTATTGGAAGCATGCTTTGGTATCATGAGTGGAAATCTCTGTATACCAAATTATAATGTCCAACAGACAGTAACGCATAATAAAAAGTGGCTCTGGTGACACCTTTACAACACCTTCATACAAACCCCTTGCATTCGTACACTCAAAGCGTATGAGTCATGGGGTAGAGACCCTGAAACTCTAGATATTTGACTTCCAAATAAATACAGGTACATTGAATGTTTTCCTACACAAGGTAGCACTGGCAATCAGGGAAATTCACATGCTTTGTTAAAAATTTCCATTTCATGGAGTTTGTAACAAAGCGAGAAAACAAGCATCCATACTGGTCCCAAATTTTGCTCTGTAGCACTGAAGTTTTGTTTACCTGAGCGATTTCTAAACTGCTAGATTAGGCTGAGAAAAAGGGTTAGCAGTGTCCTCAGGGGAAAAGACAGCTGCTTGTTTCACCACTCTACTAACTATCCTCACCCATGCACCTAGCAGAGGCAAAACACTAAGTCGGCTGTGATCTGATGATGGATGGGATCGTTCCTGGGACTACCAATACCTTGCCAAAAGAGACGGTCACGGATGCCCTGCTGGGCAAAAGCCATTATTTGGATCACTGATTAAAACAGCTTGAGCTGAAATGAGCCAGGAAGTAATGCCCAAGATCGTCGACGGAATTAATACAAGCCCATTTCCTTTAGCTAAAGACACCAGAGATTCAGAATTCCAAACAAGTTTTTTTGCCAGTTCTAGAGTTTTGTCAATCTTCCTACCTGCCCTTTGTGACAATTACATGTTTCTGTAGGTAGAACTCAGTTGCTGAAAGACTTGAGGCAGAAGCATGGTAGGAGAAAAACCATGATCACATCCTATCTGTTTATTAAAAACCCAAACAGAATAAACATTCATGGGCTGTGTTCCTCAGGGAGGCAGGGACAGCTGCTTCAGCTGCCACAAATTGTTATTATTATTCCTCTATTAAGAGGAATATAAGAAGCCACTCTGCTGTTTATGACCACTGTATACAGATTTTGTAAGCTGCAGCGTACAGCGTAAAGAGACACTTCAGAGTTGTCTTGTTGGAGACAGGCTGTTTAGGAGCTATGACAGAGACTTCCTCAAGTTGTCAGGAGATAACTAAGCAACTCACACATACAGACCTGAATGACACTGCTGATCAAAAACATCCGATCTTACATGCACAGCATACATATACCATGAGCAAAACCATACAGGAATAACCTTTAAAGAGGAAAAGAAGAAGTGGTTTAGGTGCTAGAAGAATTTACCTTGATACAGATATTTTAAAAACTACGATGAGACCAAGTATTGTAATATTAAGCTCTCCAAAACAAAGGACAAACATCAGAAAGTGAGAGAAGTTTGGCTAAGCCTTAACTAAAATGAAAACAGATTTTAAAAGTTAAATACCCTGTGTAGTCATTCACAGTCCCCACAGAAAAGCAAGACAATAAACATCTCTTCATACACAGTTGGTAAATACAGCCCCCTGCTGCAGAAAATACCAACCCTGTAATGCTGTTACCTTTCTATCCCTGTGCTCTGCGACCTTTTGTAAATTCTTGTGTACTTTACGTGCAAAATCCTCATGGCAAGCAACAACAAAAGATACCCGATTTCCTCACAACTGTCCTAACCAAGGAAATGGAAAATGAAAAGATTCCAAATGGACAAGTATGAAGCAGCCTACCTCCTGTAATACAGATGAGAATCTCCCCTTTAAATTCCCTTCTCCTTTTGTGTTTAATTGTGTTTTTTTTAAATTGAGCTGTAAACAGTGAATACAAACATTTTATATATATGTAATATGTGATATATATCCTCCAAATATAATGAAATACAAATCAGAATGAGGAAAAGTTCATGATTCCTTTCAAACCTCTCTTGAACAAAATGCAAAAGAATCAGTTAAGTACTTTATTACAGAATACGTGACACGGCAAATGTTGGCTTGTGCCAGATGAACTGCAGATTAAATACGAAACATTAAGGAGGGAAAGTTATTTTTAATCACAGAATACCAAGACCATGAAAAAGAGCTATTATTTAACCTCTGGATTAACCGTACGACGCCCAACCAATTCTAGATTACTTTATCTCCTACAAGAATTGATCAGGAAGATGCTAGAAAACAGGCATTGCCCCTGATTAACTGGTTTGCTGTCTAAGATTCACCACATCATATTGTGACAGCCTGGAAGGCAAGAATTGGAGGGGTTTATTATCATCCTGTTATTTCAGGCACAATAAACCAGCAAATTAACAAATAAATGCCAAAGTTTAGTAATAAGAGTAATTTAGGCTCCTCAATTCTAACTTTGATTCCTGCTTCCTTCTTAATTTTTATCAAGATTGGTGGAAACGTCCAACTATTTTGTTTTGTTATGGAGTGCCCCCATGCCAACACAGCACAGGGGAGAAATATGAGAATTCCTTAGGTCAGCTTTCAGTTAGGAAAAGGATATCTGGGGCGGGAGGGGAAAGGGAAACCTTATGAAAGGTTTAT
>JAVSBS010027110.1:5501-16919 GCA_033124195.1 Coracias cyanogaster | reverse complement strand
AAAGGGTGCTATAGACAAAGGTATAATAGAAGTCTAGCATCACTTTCCTTCTCTGCACTATGATACAAATCACTGATACATAATCGATTTACTGCGACTTCACTTACTGCTTGAAGTTAGACAAATAACCGGTATGAGAAGGAGGAAACCTGCCTAAGCAAGCCCAGTTACAGCTCGTCAGATCTTCCGAGTGCTGCATTGTACAGAAATAATACAATATAAAGTTTTGGTTGTGAATGCATCTAACCAAATTGCAGCAATAAAGTTGTTATAACCATTTATTAAAGACACCTCCATTTTTATACATTTCTGTACTTTTAAAAATCTATTTGGTCACATACAACTTGCATTTTCATCTGTGGAATAGAAACACATTATAGAGCTTTCAAAATAGAGTCATCTTTATCTTACTGTTCTGTACAGAGCCGGGGAGACACCAAGAAAGAGGTGTCTCACCAAGAAAGAGTTGAGAGCTCCTCCTTTTTGGCATAATTTGCTACTCAGAAGTATAGTAGAAATTAAATGCACTTTTAAAAATACAGCTTTAGTATCCATTTTTTAAATTAAGACATAACTAACTGGACAGCTAGTAAAATACAGTTAGCTTCTGGCCTTCACCACTGAGTGCAAAACATGACAGAGAAGATGATGATACAGAAGGAAATAGAGTACCTATGTTCCTGCCAATAGATTGATTTTTCTGAATTTTAATTTATGCTTTTTACAATGATATTAAAGATAAAAGTCAGTGAAAAAAACATGTTCTTATACTAACACATAAAAGTGGATGTTCTGAAATGCTTGCAGGTATTTTTCAATACTTTGCAGTGTTCTTATTTTAATCATGCATTCTTTTTGAGTTTATGTTCATAATGACCTTAATATGAGCTATTACTATTAGTCCAGGTTTTCCTTTCTACACCACAGGAAATAAATCTACAGACTTAGCTGTGTAGTTTTAAGGCAATGTCATGACACCTTATTACAGAAAAGCTATCTTCCGTACCTGAGAGATTTACAGGTGACCAAATGCATTCAGCTTGAAAGATACACATCCTCAAATTATCCTGTCTTACAACACCCATCCATGGAAGTTTTTAGGGCCCACAGGAAAATGCAGTTAATTTAACAAATTCATATATTCTCCAGCCTTCCCTCTCTCCTCCACAATGGAAAGAAAGTTAAAAATAATCCTTTTGTTTCTGATTTTTTGTTTCCAAATACTACAATGTTTAAATGTTCCCATAGAACCACCAACTTTGCTTTTCTTGAAAACTATCACCAGCACCCTGTACAGCCAGGGAATTAACTAGAAATATCTAACCACTTCTTATTTGGGGGGGGTTTAAGTGTCATATTATGACTATTAGAGTATTAACCAGAATCTTAACTGTACCGTATGGCAAACAAGTGTATAAAATAATAACAGACTGTTTATAAGAACACACTGAAGTCTTTGTGAAAAGGAGTCACAAACCAGTGCAAGAGTCTCTAAAAGAGAAGCAAGGTAAGTATACAGGAAACAGGCAGTTGGCAATGGTGGATCACATTTCTTTCTACATTAAAAAAAAAAAAAGAGACATTACCTTATAGGCACATGCACGTATACCCACTCAGAGAATCAAGATGTTTCAAAGCGCTTAGTAGAAATTCACACTATTCCACATTTTACAAGTGTTTAAGTATTTTATTGCAGTTTACTTTGAGGGTTAACTTTTAGAGTTGTTTAGTTAAAGTTAAGAATTCTTGAGTTTTCTGTATCAGCCTAAAAGAAAGTCCACCTACAATGGATACACCATGAGATGCTGTGCTGAACATAGGTGCCTCTGTTGAACACTGAAAGGTACCAGCTTAGGGGGGAATGGAAACTCCTGTTAACTGAGCGGAGTTAGAGCTCATCAGCCAAATATTCCTTTAAAACAAAACCAAAAAAATATTAAACTGATTCCTAGGTACAGATTATAATAATAATAATAATAATAATAAAAAAAACCCACAACAAAAACCCACAGCAAGACTAAGGAGATCATGACAACTAGATTTAAATCAAATAGCAATTTTTGCCTTTGTGAACAACTTCTTCCACCCCAGTTAAAGAAGCAACAGAAATCTCCATGGTCAAAAAGGCGATAGCTATATAATATAGCTATAATGAAGCCTGCAGGATACAGAATTGCTACAAAGGCCTGGAAGATGTTAATTACCACCAAAATGGTGTGTTTTGAAACAGATGGGCAGATTTAACTGCAGTAAGTGGTAAGCAGCTGCTCACAATGAATAAAGGTCCCTGGAGGGCTAATTGTTCCTGAAATATTGATAGCAGCTAATGGAGATGGGACTGATTAGCAGTAGAGGCATAGTCCAGAAAGAACAGTCAACTTTGATATTTGTATTGGATGAAATCTTTCATAAGTACAGCCAGTATTATCTGTTTAATGTCACATCCTGCAGACTCTCTAAACAGAAATAGGAAAAACCTTGTCTTGTTTCTGTTAGCTTGCTCAAAAGACTTACTTGCTCAGATGTCATAACACCATAGAACAAAAGCACTAATTAAAAATACTACAGATCAAATACTAATACTATAGATAAAAATATTTAAAGACCAAACTGATCTGAGGGACATCTTTAAATAAGCCTTTTTTCTACTAAATGCATAGTATGTGCATCAAATATGGTGATGTGCTAAAGCAGCTCTAATGGTTGAGTTTGGGGGATACTGATGAAGAGTAACCCACCGACTCAGATACTTAAAAGCTTTTCTACTACACATGTAAGATTTTCTGTATATATTAAATGCTTATTGTTTATGCTTCAAGTATCGCATTGTGATGCGATCACATATTTAATTTAGCCAGAGTTAAACAGTTTTGATAGAGAAATGGGAAATTAAGGGAATTAAGACAACCTAAAAACATTACAACTCTCCTACTGCTGTTAATTTGCCATTGACACAAGTTATTTTTATAGTCTACTCCAGCAATGGTAAAGGAAGAAAAGAAATACTTTACTTTTATAATCATAACTTCAACTTGCAAATGATCAAAATGAGTGAGCGAGGCCTCCTTCCACAGGGTATTAGTTCTTCACACTGGTGATCCGAGGCTCATCACCGTGCCCGCGTTATTTATCACCCTGACAGCATGCACTTCTCTCATCCAAAGAGGGGAGGGAAAAAAGAATCCGCACATGCCAAAATGAGAAAGGCTCGTTCTTTAGAGAAAGCAATACAGACTCAGCTTCTCGATTCCAGTGATTCCTATTCCAGTCAAGACAGTGACTGTCACAAAGTTCAGTGACATTCATTTTTATTAAATATCTTGTCCAGATGTCACCAATACAGCCCATCAGGAAGAAAGGAAGAAGAGACTTTTAATGACAGGTGGACTGATAGATTTTTATAGTCCTTTCCTACATCAAAGTAACTAAAAATTATCATTTTTAAACATTCTTCACCTCTTTAAAAACTAAATATATTTCACTCTCGCTATACACTTTGTGAGTACTCCATTTAATTGTAGGTCAGAGTACAAAAGCCACGTCCCTAACGTGTTCACTAAGACACATTTATAAACAAAATACTATTGCGTGCAGCCTAAAGATTATGTTACCTTTTACTTGGATAAAACCTAGACACAGAATTGCAACCATTTAGGTATTTCAGAAATGTTTGTTCTAACTCCCGAGGCTAACAGCTCCAATAAGAGATACACACGGCAGTGAAAA
Organism: Coracias cyanogaster; assembly: GCA_033124195.1. NCBI lineage: Eukaryota > Metazoa > Chordata > Aves > Coraciiformes > Coraciidae > Coracias > Coracias cyanogaster. Next base: position 13,193 of record JAVSBS010027110.1, on the reverse strand, counting down.
AGCAGGTAACATACACTGGAGTGATAATGAAGCATGTAACAAATATCTCAAGAGATGTAGTAACAATAGAAATTATTTGAAGTATGACTTAGGGACAGTATGATCCCCTCTCCAAAACGCAGGTGACAGCTTTATCCAGGAGTCTAGGGACTGATCTTCTTTCATCTAAAAAATAAATCCCCAGGGAAAAAAAACAAACAAAAAAACCCGCAACAAAATGAAACCCCACTAAATATTACCTACAAGCAGCAGCCTCAGCCCAGTAAGATGGTGTTTGAAACAGCAATCAGGAACTCCCACCTCTACATATATCTCATTATGCAGCCCCAGAATAAATCAAAGGGCTGGGAGGGAAGAAGAATCAGAAACCAGAGGGACACCAGTGAGTTCAACCCCAAGAGCATCATCTTCCTCTGCCAGGCTGAGAACAGTGCCTCAATTTCGGAGCAATCCTGCCACCTCGTGGCATTCAGATGCTGGCCAGCACGCAAACACCGCTTCGCTTGCTTTCCTAAGGCAGCAAATAAGACTTTTTTGATCCCATCCAGGGGGAGGATATGCAATCCATACCGAGTTTTAGAAGACACGGTGATTAAACATATGTTTAAACGTGTATTTGCCTCTGGGGTGTATTTTCTTCAGTTACAAAGCCCGTTTCGTGTGTGCATGAGACTTAAGTCAGGAGTTGGCGAGTGCTCTTACTTTAAGCATTTCAGCACATTCTTATCTCTCGCCCGTTCTGGGTGTGCTGCAGAAGCTGATATGAGTCATCCTCTCCATGTTCTGCGTCGCTGTCCTGGATCTCCGCTTCCTTTAAGGGCCTGGCTCTCAGGCTGCAAGTCCCAGCGCAAATGATTCCTTCATAACAATTTTCAATTCTACTACTCCTTTTATGGGAAGAGAAGTACATTAAATAAACGATGAAAGTAGGTAAGATAGAAGCGATTTATTTAGCTGCTTTACTAGAATAGTCTGTCATAACTGCTAGGTTATGCTAACCATCCTGAATACTCCAGCTTTCTGAGAAGAAAGTTTCCTGTCTTTGCAGTGAGACATCACTAGAAAACAACTAATTCAAGGCCTCTTACAAATCAGACTAATTTCATCTAGCTATCTAACATGCAAATCTGCAATTCATGGGACTTTCTGCCAACACTATAACCCTATATTCTCCGAACATGTATATATGCCTTTTGTAATCACAAACATCTGCAGTTAAACTGCACTTGACTAGAGCCATTTTCATCTAGTTCTTCAGGATGAGTCATTTCTACTGACTGAAGGAGGATACAGGAGAAACAAGAGAAAGCTGTTAAACTTGTTTCTCTTCTCACTCTCATCCCAGACACACAATTCTTCCTTCATCAGTTAGGAGTTGGCAAAAGCTGCAACAGAATTACAATAATTTATGTCACGAAAGCTGCCTTCCCACACAAGTTAGGAGTCAGCTTGAGTACAAGTCTGTCTTTGAGCTCAAAGGGAGAAGGGTTGCGTGATTGAAACCACACGCATTAAGTATCTACCATGTGGTATCGACATACTACCTCGTCATGAAAATGCAGATTTTCAGCTGCTCACCACTGCTTTCCTAATTTACTTTTACTCACCTTGCGCACTTCAGTTCAAGCATCGCTCAGCTGACCCTGTTATTTCTATTTGTTTTTTAAATAGCAGATTATTTAAAAAACGAAACAAACCAAACACTTCAAATACAGTTTGCACAATACACCAGAATATCTACTTTTGCTATACTGAAGGGTTTCCAAATTTTAAAGCTTAGACAATAATCAAAAGGCATTACCATAACACCTACGTGAGCTGGTATCTAGCCACTGGGCAGAACTTCACTGTGGAACCATTTTTCCTTAATAAATAAAATCCCATTATAAGCTAGCTGTGTAACAGAAGCCTGGTGGGTCCTAAATAAGTGAATGACTAAAATTCAGTTTAGCTCAGAAACAGCTGTTAAGAACCTAGAATTACAAAAAAAAAAAAAGCATTTCACAACTGAGATCCAAGCTCAGTTACAGTAAGTCCAACCACTATGGACTGCATGGACAGCATTGCAATAGATATGCTACATAAACATTTACAGGCACATAATCTGTTTTATGGAAAGTGTGAGAGTGCAGTTAAACTTCTAGGGCAGCATGAGGCTTTCCCTCCTCCATCTACCTTCTTTTCCCACCTTCCACCCTGCACACTTGTTTGTTTTAAATTCTTGATTTTTTGCCACTCGGTATTTTGATGCCTTCTCCCCTCACTTTCCTGTTTCTTTTTTTTCCATTTGTGACACAAAACAAGGCCAGCCTCCAAAAGCAAATGTGCTGTTAGAAGCAGGCTAACAAAATTAGTTAGCACCTTCAGCAGTCTAGTCATTTTTTTCAGTGGAAAAGCTTCTAAGTTTTGCTCTTGTTGTAATCATTTATTCACAATTTAACTTTACAGTGAATTAGTCCCAGTGAAGTCAACAGAACTGCACAGTGTTCATAATACTAAACCAACTGGGTATCTTCACCGTACCAATTTTAACTTTTTTTGTGACATATTGTATACAATACTTAAGAACTGGCAGAAGGTATTTGATTCCAAGAAAAATGTCTTTAAAGTAGTCCTATATCATTCCTGATTTGTATAGCTTTACAGTGCTCCACCGAAGTCAATATTCTCACTACACGAGCCTACTTCTTTTGATCAGACAGCTGCATACTCCGTCTATAGCTTTGAAGCCAGAAATCTTTTTCCAATCATTTAAAACAGTAATGTTAACCTATGAAGCCTTTACAAACCCTAGAAAACAAGTATACTGGATACTGCATCTGATTGTGAAACAGCACCGAAAATAAAGATCAAAACCAAATTTTTAATCGTAAAGCTACTGTTTTTAAATAATAATTACCTAAAAATAAGTATGAAATTGGGCCAATTTATTTAAGATCACTTTCCTTATATATTTTATATGGATAAAACCCACTAGCTTTGGCAAAGAAGTCCTAGTAAAGTGAACGGTGAGTCCTCACCTCCTGGTGGAGTCACTGTGTCCCACCCCACCCTGCATAGAACCCCTCAAAGTTGTACCAACCCCCCTGACCCCATACAGCCCCTCGGACTCTTTGTAGGACTGCGCTACATATAAAATTACTGAAATCAAAATTAATCTCCTTTTGGGAAAGGTATTTTTAACTACAATTATTTTAATCTAATTCACAGAATGAATCGATACAGTATTGGCACAACAGAGGCAGCGGCAAGTAATAGTGAAAATAACAACAGGCATCTGAGAGGCTAAAGTGTTTTACGTTAGCTTCACTGCAAAATTCAGATTATCGCACAGCCTCGCTCCTGAATGTTTTCCTGATTATAAAATAAATAAATAAATTATGGTATGCTTCCATTAATTATTTCCTGTGTCTATTTACAATGTTCTATTTCAAATTTCTACGGAAAAAAAATATACAACAACAGTAAAATGACAACTCTGCTCCTAATTCCTAGTCCCCAGTGCACCACATCCCTTGCTTAGGGAAACGAACAGCCAAGGACCAAACAACCTGTGAGGCTTCAGTGAAGACTTTAAATCACGATCTGTGTAAAGAGCCCACAACCAAGAAGAGTTCTACTGTCTTCATCAGTCATTTATGATATTAAGGAAAGAAAATACGTTTTAGCTAAAAAAAGTTGCATTTATTTTAACCTACACAAGCTTTTAGTTTTTTCACAGCTATCACTAAATTAGCAAATCAGTGATTTGCTAATTACTCAGAATGAAAATTCAAAATTTAAAAAACGTGTAAGGAACTGGGATCCAGGAAAGTAATTTGAGTAAGGTTTGGACTGTCAAAGTTGATAATCAAAATTTTGGTTCAAATTACTAATTTGCTTCTCATTGATGGGTGTTTTGCTCACATCTTTTGAGAGGCCTTGGTGACTGAAAAAAGTTTCAAATTTTCATTATGATTATTAAACACAGTAAGTGCCACGTTTTCATATGTGGAAGCCATGTTCTGTATAGCCACACCACTTTGAAGATCTACCAAAAGATAAAAAAGAAAAGGAAATCCTTGGTGGAGGCTTGGGTGACTTACTCAAGAATCAGACACAGAAGACTGTTGTTGTTCTGGTTTTTTTTCCTTTTTAAATAGACTCAGGAGAAGTTAATAATGACTTGGACCATTCAAATAGGAGGTGAAAACCACCCGAAGTACATTTCTTTCTGGAACACAGAACAGTACACAGCTTCTTACTCCTTAACATTTGTTTCTGGCAAATACTTATGGTTTTGTTATCAGAGCTAACAGCACATGCTTGACTAAAGGAATGAATACTTATGTAAATAATCCATGCTTGGGAACAAACCATCAACTCACTGCTCCATTCAACATTCCTCTGTTTAGAGCTGGTCTAGTTTTAAAGATAGCAGAAGCCAGATCTGCAAGAGCAAGTATGTAGTCCATATATCCCTGAATCTCTCGGTTTCCATATTGTACTTATTTCCTGCCTCACTCCCAACCACATTGAATTTACAGGATAAGCTTCTAGAATCCCGAGGACAGCCCCAAGAAAGATAGTAATTTTTACCTCTGTGTTCCTTATCTAGAATACCCCTTTTAGTAGGAGCAGTGCAATGTCTTGCAATGGTATCTAGCCCTCATATTGACAATGCTGAGGAAGGACTGTTATGTCAATAATGAGCAAGACTCTTCAACGTTGTGGGGACTTTGAGGCACCTTCCTGTAGAGACTGTGTTTTAGGCATGAGGACAAAGAAACATGCGGGGCTGATGGCTGCCCCAATCTCATCAGGAAGGCTGCAGAGCCCCAGCTGCACAATGAGCAGCAGTGCCATGCATCACACCAGCCAGTGTGAGGACTAAGGTCCTAACAGCTCCACTTCCCCCAAAAGTCACCAAATGTAAGAGTTACAAATTGTCATCTTCTCTACAGTAAAGTTATCAGAAAGCGAGTTATTCTTCTATTGAAGTTTAGTACAGAAACATGACTGTCATTCCAGCCCCCAATGAAACACAAACCAGAGATTCCAAATTAAATTTTTCTTATAAAATACTTAAGATCGTCATTTGCACGTCACTGCTCTCTCAGCCGAGATTAGCACCAGTACCCACATGACTTTATCGATTACACAGATACTTCTGCCTCAGATTGGAAATGAAAACCAAACCCAAACTAACCTAGCTGTTATAGCAGAAGACAAAGAACAAGCAGAAATGATTTGAAGACATTTCTGTCCCCAGAACTCAGTTTAAGTCAAGTCATAAATACGAAGACAGTCAGAATGCACTGGAGTCCCCACATAACAATGCTTGTTTGGTTAGTTTTAAAAGGTACAGATTTATTTCTTCAGAGGCTGTGGCAGTGCAGACCACCTGGGCCATGGTGCCATATCAGAACCAGCCAACATTGTACTCTTGTCTTGGCTACAAGTGCCGTGAGTTGGGATAACCAGGCACTTCCCAACCACACCTGAAACTCCTGCTGCCTGGCAGTGAGCTAGGACTATCAGGCGCTCCCTAAAACTGGGCAACTCCGGCTGCCTGGATCAGAGCTCACATGGAAGGAGCCAGAAACACCTGACAAGAATTGTGGCCAAATGAAACCAATACTGACCAAAGTCAATCATCTTGCGATCCTACAAACAATGATCCTAAGTAAGACCTTCAGAGCTCTCCAGGATCACAGCAGGCTGTGACCCAGTATCTCCTCCCGAGCTGGAACACCTCTCAGGGTGGATTTTGTGAGTATTTCCAAGAGCACATTTCAGGAAACTTTCAAAGAATACATTTTGCAAGGATTTCCAAGATCATCCACTGATAGATGCTAACAAAAGAAGAAGGGTTCAAAGATTGCTGACAAATGCTGACAAAGGAGAAGATTAATTCACTACAATTAGATTTTGTGAGGTTTCAAAGATTATTGAATTAACTACAACTTGCAAGGAGAAAAAAATCCTTAGGTTAACCTCTATATCTGTGTGTCCGTGTGTGTGCGCACATTTGTGATTGATTTAGGAAACTGTTACAAGTGTCGGGTGAAGTCTGCATTTTCAAAGCTTTTATTAAGTTGCTGTGGTGATCATAGTAAATTTTATTAAATCACTTTGATCATTGGCTGATGATCAGGTATTGTTAAAAAATCATACCATATTGTGATTTACCATAATAGTATTAATAAACCTTAAAACTGCTGCTACCACAAGGTTGTGTAGGATAAATAATCACTCATTCCACGACAGAGCCTCATGACAGGCAGTTTTCAGAGAAATTTGCTCTGAAAGTGATGATGACTTACAGAAGAGTTTTGCATACTCAATAAGCAACACGACAGAGTATTTGGAGACAGACATGGAAAGCCAAGGCACCACAAACCGTCACAGAAGAGACCCAAACCCCCAAAACTGAATTATTAGTTTTAAAAAGCTGAAATACTTCCTAACTTAATCCTATGTAAAAACATAAAGAAGTGACTAGCAAGATTTCACCCGCCTAGGTGAAGCACATTATAAACCCACATACAATAACAAAACCTGGACAATTTCCAATGCCCCTGCACATGTTTTGAAAAACAATGTGCCGGTCTGCTCCTTTCATAGTAAGTGTAGACAAATTGGCAGAGTCCCCACATGCTTCCTTATCTTTAGTTCCTTCCTTGCAATTTCCAGCAGTAAAAAACTGAGAATCTGCCAAATTGGTAGCTTCTAGAATGTCAAGGCTCTCAAGCCTTTATTCATTCAAGCACTGTTCCATACTAGCTCAGAGAGTGAATAGTCTTCAATTAACACCAGCTGAATTTCTCAGGATTCCTGCTTACCAAGAACAGCTTAATTTGGTTCACACGACCTCTGCTGTGCTACCTCTAGTTACCAGACTAGTCACAGCAGTCACGCTGCCACTACTACCAGCACTTTTTTGCTGCTGTGATCTTTATTATGTATCAAGGGGTGTAAAAAGCAACAGAAGTGACGCATTGTGAGTTTGAGAACTCAATCTTCTAGAGGTACCAAACTATGCAGATACAAAATACTGATGAAATGGAATTGCAGAATCTGTAAGCAGCTATACAATGAAACTGGGAACAGGGCAGATAGTTCTGAAATTCAAATTTCCAACAGTAACTGAATTTATTGTATTTTCCTTTTTTTTTTTCTTAGAAACTTTTTCATATCTTATCAAATTATATTCTTATCTGGTATTAGCTCTAGTGGAAGAAAGCAGATGAAGTTTCAGATGTCTTCTTCATAGTAAAGAGGTTAAACCATAGAATTCCCAATAGCCATTAGCATTCTTGGGAGATGAGGAGCTCTTCCCTCTTGCACTCCCTTCCACAAACTTCAAAACTCTAACTAGTTACTACTGATAGTACACTTTGTCTTCTATAAAGTTACGCTATCATCCTCTATAAAAGGAGAGAAAGTAATTTAGTGAACTATTCTTTATTTCCATTTTATAATTTATCCTCTAACCTAGCCCCAATATATCATTCCAGAAATATTTACAGCAGCCTTATTTTAAAAAGGATATCATGCAGTAGGTAATTTATGAGAATAAAATACTCACTGGCACTCCTTAAAACATCACTTCTGTTTCATACATGTTGCGCTAGTTCAGCCATCACCATTTGATGCTGCCATCAGCTGCCTGATCCCACAGGCCAACACTGAACTCAGCAACAGCCCCTC
>JAVSBS010027109.1:22409-55769 GCA_033124195.1 Coracias cyanogaster | reverse complement strand
GAGTCAGCCAATGCCAAGCGCCCAACCCTCAGTACTCATACACCTTTTTATCATGAAGAGGGAGTGACTGAACAGGGAACTGAGTTGACATTTTCCAATAGAATTAGTGCTACTGCAAAGTACAGGGAGGGAAAATTTTTCATCTGGAATACAGTAAAAGAACTGCTGATTTTACCTTGGGAACACAAGTTTACCAGGTAGCGACAGACGGGGAACATCTCTGCCCACATTTGGTCCCAGGTGAAGTTTCCGGGATAAAACGTCAAGGGGGTTATCAGCTGGTTGTGTGGCCACTTTCACCATAACATTACTGTTAAAGATGTAGGCAGAAAAAAAGACCTACGGAGCAAGGAAACCATCAGGAATTACAAAAACTCCAATTAAACAGCACCTCAAAGCTGCGTGTATTTTTGCTTTGCTTATTCAAGAAAAGAAAGGATATTGTCCAAATTTTCCATATATATATATTGTATATACGATGATGAAAGGCAAAATATATTTCAAAAATCCAGATAATTTTTTTTTACACTATTAATCCTCAAGAATAACTGGAATATATTTTCTGATAGCAAAGAATTGATCAGTATCTTGAGATCCTCCGGCAAAGGATCTGGTCAGACTAGTAGGTAGTCCAGGACTACAAAGAGAGGTTACAGGACACTGAAAATATGAGAAAGCCTGAAAGCAGAGAAGAGGTAAGTGCAGTGCTCACTCATAAATGGAATGATGCAACGCTTGGTTCAGTCAGGCTCTTACGCTACAGCGCATCGCACTGGGAAACCAATTGGCTGCCAAAGTTGTCAGCAAGCACTTCCCTGGATCAGTGCTCGGTGTTACGCAAAGGTAAAACAAAGTCCTTGCAGCATTACAAAATACATTCTGTCAGGTTTCTTGTAAAAGCGCAGTAAGATTTTATGCCAGGCTTGCTGGCTGTGAATCAGTTTGCATTCCTGTTTTGTGGATTTCACCGCTAATCAGAAGTTGGCGTGTGCACGCTGTGCAAGCGTGCATAAGACTTTGTCTTTACTTGGAAATGCTTGTTCTGATCTTCAGCCAGGCTTTCAAAATCTGAGGTCCAATTTATTTTGTAAAAGAATATGCCAAAGTTGAAATATTCCAATCACATTTCTGCTTTTGTCAACTAATTAGTGAGGAAATCATTTGGTATCCTGGTGCAAACTTTAATGTCTCAGAATGAAGCACTGAAGCTGATCTTCTGGCTTTGCCAGATTTCATCAACTTCATACTAGTACAATTCCTGTAAAAATGGCCCAAGGCCAATTACAAATCCAAAGGGTAAAAACAATTTTAGCAAAACCAAACAAAACACTTACCCAAAAGACATCATAAATTAGTAACCCAGAGAGTAGCAAGCAGGAAACCTTCAGGCTCGGCAGCCGAACAAAGGCTATCATTGCAACACACAGGCCCATAGCCAGAGCTACAAAATGCAAGCACAGAATTAGGTCATTAAAAATAGCAAAACAAAACAAAAAACCCAAAACCAGTACCTCCTCCTCAAGAAACACCCCAAAGAAGCCTCTGTTTGCACCTGTGCAGCACTGCATGCACTAGAACACTGTCCACTATTTCCAGATAGTGAAATTCCTCTTACCAGAGTTATGACAAGTCTAAATACATTCAGCAGCCAACTGCGGACAGGCTCTCATGGAAGCAGAAGTGCCTCTGCAGCCACAACTGCCCATTCCACAAAACTTCCACCACCCACCACAAAGAAATATTTTCATGTCTTGTGTCCTAGAGACTCCATATCCCCATAAAACACTGAGTACCCAGTTAAAAACAGAGGCACAAAACAACTTTGAACTCTCTGTGTCGCAGACATAAACCTCTCCTTTAACACTATTAGGGGGTTTTCTAGTAAACACGTAAAATAAATAAAATCCTTGACCCTTAATTCAGAAATAGTATGGGATGACAAAAACCCACTTAAACGAATCTTGTATTTGGACGAGCTTGTGTAAGACTCCCCAAACACTAGTTATGAAATATTATTGGTTAGATATACAAGGATTTCCCAGTAACAAAAATCTACTAACCAACGGGGGAAAAAATACGGGCAAGTCTTTTCCTAACCCCTCTCCCAAAAGTGAGTTTTCAGCCAGACCAACAAGCTGAGCAACAGGCCGCAGCTCAGATGTCAGCTCTCTTACAAGGGGAATTTTGTCATGGCATAAAACTAAGATGTCACACTAAAAAAATCAATCTCAGTCTTCACAGAGGTGTGATTTCCTGCTTCTTCAAGCTGAGCCTGAGTGACAATCATACTCAACTGACAGTCAAATACATTTCAACCGGTTACAAGCAAATCCCTGAAGAGATACTTAAAATTTTAAAACTTAAGAAGTAAATCAACTTTCATCTACGGTATCAGTTACAAGGAGCCCTGCTGGGACTAGACTACACTTAAATATGCAGACATTTGTAAACAGAATATACTTGTCTAACACAACACAGAATCTGTAAGAAGCTATAAATCTTATTCTGACCAACTGAAACCACAACAACTTGACCATGCCAAAATTTACAAGTTGACCTTTGGGTTCTCATTCTGTTATTATGTAACTGTGAAACTACCTTTTGCTTTGCATTTCACCTGCAAGATGCAGAGTTCTTCCTTCAAAGCACCCAGGAAGCATTTCCATACAGATTCAAGGGAAAAAAGCGCTGGAACGCCTCCCGGCGCGGCTGCTGCGGAGCCCAGGGGCTGCATCCCAGCAAGGACTTTGCCAAACCCACCTTATCTTTTGAGAATTGACAAGCGTAGCACGACACCAAGTGTCACGGCTGCCAGTTTTAACCAAGTAATGGGATTACTCACATAAAAACGTGCCCTAAATCATGCCGCATAACTGTAACTAGCTGTAAAATATAAGCAATTTATTAAGGTTTAAAGAATTTGACACAGAAAAGCAGCAAGAAAAAGAGCTGCATTCGGTAATTCAATATAGCCTTCAGTTACAGCCTTCCTCGCCAGAAGAGCAAATACAAGGGAACAGGCTGTCTTAAATCAAAGAGGTTTCTCTAAAGCCAATGTTAATAATAGCTCAAACAAGCCTATATTTAGGAGAGGATTTCCAGGTTATAATTAACTAGAAGTGGAGATATTTTAACCAGTATGAAGTGCTATCTACTGTTCCCACACTGGATTTCTCCAGCACTGAAACAAACACAGGCACATGTGCGAGACACTTCCATCAAACTGTGCAAACATGGGGTGGAAAAGGAGATGGAAAAAAGCCCTTTAGATGACAATGAAATACACATGCTAATAATTCTGCAGTTTTGCAACTGCTTTAAGAAATATCAGTAAATTAAAAATACGGAAGGGAAGCAAGAATGCCTGAGAGCAAGTGCGAGTAATACAGGCCAAAGTGCTGTCAACTGACCAAAAGGCTTCTCAAATTGGAAGCCAGCTCCCTTTTGCAATGAAAAAGTGCAGAAATCATCTAAGAAACAATATCATCTATATCTGAGCTCATGGATGGTATTGACAAACATAAGGCATTATGTTTCTCCACTGAAATATACACCAAATCTTGTTTGTTTGTTTTTTTTTTTCAAAGGAGAGGGAGAAAGAGAAAGAGAGAAAAGAAAAAGAGAAAGAAAGAGAGAGAAAGAGAGAGAAAATAGCCACACAAATGGCTCTGGGTTGGAAGTGATGGGCAATGGGTTGACAAAGCTGAGTAAGAAAGAAGTAATTGAAAGAGTTAACCTTCAATTAATGGAACGAATTAACTTTGCAGTCCCTACAAGCACACTCCTTAAGGAATAGGGATATTCGGGGATTAAGAATATTCTTGCATATGTGGTTAGCCTCTCCAGATACAGCGTATTTTTCAGCTTTACCACACTGCTGTGTGCAGAACAGATGAAACCACCAAGGTGCTGCTGGTGTGGTGTCTGGTGTACAAACCATTCTGCAAGCTGGCAAGGCTTGAACTTCCCCTGCAGGCCACCAGCTGACCTTTGAGAGAAACAGGTACTGAAATTCTCATCTAATTGTGTTCCCAGAAAACTCACAAAGTGTATTTTAAAGAGAGGGTATAAGAAGAACACGTCATGAAGTATCCTCTGCCCAACAGCCGTGGCAGTTAAGGTCTGCAGCAGTTCCCGGGGTATCTGTGACAGTTCAGTTCACGCTGTAGACAGACACTGCACACATCTACAGCCTTCCCACTGCACTCCTCCAGCTATGCCCACTCTCTAGGAAAGCTTTTAACCAGGCTTTGATAGTGGACAATGACCATCCTTGATGATTCTATTATCAAACAATCCACTCTGAGAAATAAGCATTTCAAGACCTATAAACGCACATCATCACACGCCAGAACAACCCCCTGGAGACAGTATCTGCTCATTCTATTCTGTAAAACATCCCTGGCTTTAGAGACAGTTCAACCAACTACTGTGCAGACGGGGGAATGTAGTATTTGAGCAGGAAGGACTCTTCTGGCAGGAACTGCCATCCCTCGGTTTTGTATGGACTGCAAATTACCATGAAGTATTTCCCCTCCTTTTCACTCAGCTCTAAAGTAGAAATACTCTCTCATAAAAAGAATGAGCCGCACAGCAACACACCATGCACACAGAAATCGCGGTTGCTGTTAAGAAGAATCGCTTGCCCCACTTCTCCCGCCAGCCGCTGGCACAGGAGATGTGAAGCACGTTCACAACATCTGGTTCATTTTCTGCCGACAGCGAAACAGAAGATCTTCCCCGGGCAAGCGGGGAGGAGGAGTTAGATCCCAGCACACCCAGCAGCTGGCAGGCAGTGGCTCAGAGACTCAGTGGCTCAGAGAAGTGCTCCATTTGCATACATTACCGAGCAGTACTCACTGCCCACACTGCCCTCCCAACAACCTTAACCGGGGTCTCAAGTGTTCAGTTACACAGAAGCAAAAGATAAAGGCACAGACAGTGTGATCCCACTTGCAGCGATATAATATGAGGAGTAAAACTGCAGTCTGTTTCCCTGACGAAGGCCAAAAAATGCTGTTCTCTGTTCAGTGTCACTGACCAACGCTGATTTCATTGGATGTGAACCAACCACAGGAGCCTTACCTATACAGTACAAGCTCCCTTAGTATAAGCTACAGAAAATACTCCAAAGTTAGACAGTATCAACACAATTCAGTAAATCATAAACAGTCACCACAAGAAATAAACCCCAGAAACCACTCTGCACCAGAAGTTCAGTGCTCTGTAGATTAATTACCTCAAAATCCACTATTTCAGACTGAAGTGCTCACAAAAATAGCTATTTTTAAGTAAATGCTTCTGTCAATATCTCCGTGTAGACAAGTCTCTTCAGAGTTTGCCAAAATCTACACTTGACACTCCATTTAGCTTTGTAGCTACTAAAGATTAAAAATCACCCTTAATTTCATGGTGGGCTGCCCTGCTTAACAGAAAACAAACTTCATCTGCATCTTTTCATCTGGTATCTGGGTGTTTTTAAAAGCTATTCCCTAGCATGCCACAGATGGAACTTTTAAATGCAGCAAAAAGTATGAATGAAACATAACGCCTATATACAAAAGAAATAATCAAGGTGCCGTGAGAGGTTTCAGTGCTGCGGACTCCCTGCTGCTGCTATGTCATTTAGGAGGGGCTGGAAAGCTGATGGGATCTATGTTTTCTATTGCAACAAACAATTTCAAGGGCAGGTAATGTTGTCACAGCTATTTTTCCTCAAGCAATGACAACCTCAAGGTGCAATTTCACGAGATGTCCTAAGCGAATTTAGCTGCCTGACACGCTGAGAAGTGGAGGTCCTGCTCCTAGCTATCTCTTCATCCCTTTGCTGTGATACCCACTCAGATCCCATCAGGCTGCTACTCACCTTTTGCCAAATTTAGCACATACCTGACTGCACAATAATCCAATTCATCTCACTGCAGCAGCAGAAAAATAGCCTGGCAAAAAAATAGTACTCCGCCATTCTAGTGAGCTGAATCAGTTTACCATGTGATTAAATGAGTGCCAGAGCTAGCACAAGAGATTTGGAAGGCAGGAGGGGAGAAGGAAAGCTTTTCAGAACAGTAAGCTGTGAATTCAGTTCAACCAGCATGAAAAAAAAAAATTACACCTTCAAGCCAACTGGATGCCTGCCAGCTTCACCCCTCTCACCATCCTAACTGGCAAGCAGCAAAGACAACCAGCTACTGTGAACTGTCTCACAAACAGATTATTTGATCATCTGAACAGAAAAACAACAAGATGCACAGTAAAAATTAACCAGACTGTTGAGATCAAGTTATGATTCATAAACCACCACTGTCTCCACACATCTGTAACTAAAACTGGCGACTCACCCTACACCACACAGGTGCAGAGTATCTTTCTTGAGTGTTCTGGCACTTCCTTGGAAGCTTTTACAAACCAGAAAAACAGGTGTCCCAAACACCACTCTGGCATGTTCCTGACAGCAGTTGTTTCCAGGGTGTCTACCACACGCTATTACAACTCAGCGAGCCTTTAACATTAAGCGCATTTCACCAATCATCACCAGGTGACTGGATGTGTCAGAACAGGCACAAGCCAGTAGCAAAATCCCTTCGTTCACATACTCACCATCCATAAGGAGCCAGTGGCCAGTTAGGACCCAGATAAGGACAAGCATCACAGAGAGAGAAAATGAGAGCAGCTCAGCAGCAGTGAAGCGCCCGCAGCAGCCAAAGGAAATCCTAGGGACAACATATAAACATTAGTTAGAAGACTTTATGTTTCCATTTAAAGAACAGAAAATGGATGCCTTTGGAACAGGGCTCAACTGCTGATGAAAGATGCCAAGAACAACTGAAGGGAAGTTCCTTTGACACAAATAGGTACCAGAGCAGCAACAAAATGAAAGCCTTCCTCATTCAAATAATGTGTGTAAAGCCTGAACTACAGAGATGGAAAAAAATGTGTAAATTCTGGCATCTCTTTTGAAATTGTTACCATGAATGTTATTTCCTAGCACCATCTAAGGCAGTGCTTTTTGCAACGTGAACTTCAATCACAAGGTAAAAAAAAATTAATTCATTTGAAAACATGACATCAAACAACTCTGTTTTTCACTAGTGTAACTACAGTCTCTGAGAGAGCCAGCATTAAAATCTATAGTCCAACACTAACAATCATTAAAATCCAATAGCAAATCCCAAACTCTGAAATCTCCGCTAAGTAACCCAAACTTCTTAAAACGCACTGCTGGGAACTCTAGTCCCCTGCAATGGTACCACATTCCCAAAGCTGCCAAGTATGCGTGACTTGCAGAAGTTGAGCTTCCCAGTGCCAAATTGGAAACATGGTGTTGGCACAGAAAATATGTACAAACAGCAGCCCTGAAGCCCTGAGGTTAATGCTCGTAACCAAAGACTCCATTAAAGAATTCTCATTAAAAGAAATAATTACAACATACAAGAAGAGGAGGAAAAGATTTCTCAAGTCCTTACTTGTTTTGAGGTGAACAAGGCCGTGTTAAGTACTGGCACATCGGGAGCAGAAGGAAAGCAAAAGCTATTGTTGCAAGGACTAGAAAAAGAAGACAAGGTAGTATTAGTTCATTCAGACCTCATTTCTACAGTACACAAACAAGCTTCTCCAATTTGAAACGGCTCTTGCAACAATGTCCTATTATCATATGCTGCAGTATTACTAAAGCGAGAGCAGCTAAAGGCTGCAAGGTTTGCTGCAGAACCTTTGTTGTTAGGACGCTTTCAAACTTCAGTCACAATAAAAGCTCTAGAAGGAATGCAATGCCCCATCCCCAAACATGAAAAAACAAACTCTTGGAGCTATTCATGATCACGTCAGTAAGTTTTCAAATATTCTGAAAATCAGATGACAGAACTTACTACAAACTGGTTGTGAGATTCTTTTAAAATTCATCATATAACACAGACTAAGCATAACAAAGGGGTTTTTTTCCATTTTTTAACTCTGTGACTTTTCCCCCAATCTTCCTGATCCCCTTTGTTCATTACCGAAACACAGTACAACTTAAAATAAGTTACATCCAGTAGCTAGCAAGTTAATTTTTTTAAAATACAAAGTGCTTTTAAGTTTTGGAGAACAGGATGATAAAAATATATACATATCCAAACAGACTATTTCCATAAACATTTTCTTTTTTAAGAAGCATACTTATCCCACCCACACATTTGTAAAAATATTTAGTTAACTGCTAATATTTCTAATAATTTTTCCTTCCAGGTTTTTTTTTTTTTTTCCTAATAATAACACTGAACTTGTACTAAGGCCTGTTTAAAAGGCTGAAGTGAGGGTGTGGAGACACATTCATGTCAGCAGCACGCATCCAAAACTGCTGCAGCAAGAACAGACTGAATTGAAAATGGAAGAGTCAGTCGACATTTTCTGCATGCCGCAAATCAAATCTTTGTGCAGTCCTCTAATCAGCCCTTAACAAATCAGGGTGGTTGTTGTTGCTTTTTAAAAGAGATTTTATTTTTTTTTCTCTCTTCTCCAATGAACATGATGGGAAGGAATCAAACATTCTCTTTACACAGCTTAAGCCAGCTGGAGAAAACAAATTGGTTTGGTCAAAGCACAACCTCCCAGCCCTCAATTCTTCCCCTTCTGATGGAAGGAAGATTTGAAAAAAAAAAAAGAGATCAATTCACTTAAAAAGAACATCTTACAAAGCATCCGTATGCAAACAGCACCATGGAAACTCACAGTTCTATCAATATTTCAGAGAGGAAGAAAAAAAGCAGAGTAAGTAAGGAAAGAATGAAGAGTGTGGCAACTCTGCAAAAGCTGAACTGGGAACCCTGTCAGAGGTGCCTGGCAAAGAACGATGCCCCTGCTGCTCCTGCTGCCCCAGTCCCGTGGGCCTCGCTGCCTGCCTGCCCTGCTCCCCACTCCACCTCCACCACCCTTCCTCTTCCCAGTCCTGTCCTGGAATCCCCAACTGCTGCCGTCCCAAAGCCGAGCTCCCTCAGAGATGATAAGAATTAAAGTGTAGTTGCACCAATACACCGTGCCTGCGAGGACTGACTCTGTCTCCTTCCCAACTGTCCAGGCTTCAGTCATAAGTTTTCTCTTCCCTCCGTTCTCAATAGCTATTATTCAATCAGCTTAACTCCTGTCTGCAGGCAAGGCGCCAACTCCTCAGCTCTGCCCTCTGCTTCGCAGCTGGTCCTGGCCCTGGGCTGGGTGCTGTACCTACCCTTGCTCCTGACTCTCCCCTGTGAGGAAAATCTTTGCGGGAGGAAGATTTAGAAGTGGTTTAAGAAACCTGGCCATCAGCTGTAATTTAGAATCCTCCCTGCATCAGCCTCTGAAATCTACAAAAAAAGGATGTGAAATAGCACTACTTGTGCTTCAGGGGACAGAGGGACCACATCGCTCCCAAGTCCAGCAGTGTCTGTATCCTGCTGTATAGCTGCTAATGAAGCTTTGCATTTCAGAGGTTCTGGGGCAAAAGTCCCCTCTGCTTAATGACACCCTCTGATGCAGGACCAAGGAAAAGTGCAGAAGTACTGTAAACCAGGTTCGAAAGCAAAGGTACCCAAATGCACTGATCCAAACAGACCCAATCTTAAACCTCCAACAAGCCCCAGCTGACACAATACCGTCCAATTACACACCACAAACCTTACAAATGTCAAGGTCACTCTGGAAATAAATGGACCAACAACCCTGACATATTATAAGTTGTCTTTTCTCATGAATCTTCCTTTATAATATCTTACATACGTGTGTATATATATACCCCTAATATCTAGCATATAGTAGAATTCTCTGAGGAACTAATTTACATTCAGTAGTGAATGGGACAACACATGTGTCATAGGTCAGCGTCATAAAAGCAGGATTCAACAGACTTCTGCAGGACTGTGCCTCCAGAATTAGAGCCAGGAGCCTGAAGACTTGGGTCCAGAGCAGAGATTTAGATCTTACCCATCAACATCAGTCCTCTTTAAGAGACTGGAGAGGATGCATAGCTCAGGAGTTAAATCATGAGGGAAAAGCCTGCACTGCATATGCATGAAGTAGGAGAGGATGAGAGATATTTTGGGCTTTAAAAAAATCTTCACAGACTCAGTACGCAGACTGAGGAGAACAGTTTTTAAAAGCTGCTGCATATTTGGATCAGTAGGAAGAATCCTGCTAACCTGAACAGCAGCTGGTCTCTTGAAGGACTGCAAAAAGATCACAAGGCCAAAATTTTCCAAAACTCAAAGCCTTGGTATTTACTTAAGTGACAAAATGTGAATAATAATAAACAGGATCAGAGGACTTGAAATTTATTTGTGGACCACAGTTTCATTTTTGTTCTAAATTCAGGCAGTGCAAAAGAATAATATTCAAAATAGTAAGACCAGAAATACCCTTGAGACAAAGAAAAACTGCATAAAAGCAAAAACCAAGTCAAACTCAGAGAGATCTCTGGATTGGATCGTTAGAGTTATGCTGTGACCCTATAAAGCACTCAAATTATGAAATGCCACGTACAGTTCTGAGCACTGACTGAAGTAATGCATCCAGCACCTTTCAAAACTCTGGCAATTTATAGTTCAGTAGGCTTAGCAAATCTCTAAGTGGAAAATACTTCCCAAATAATACTTGTCACTTTATTAATAGTTACAGAGACATGAAAATACAACTGCGAAACCTGATGAGGTTTTTTTAAAATGCACTATGACATGTTATTATAATTCTTATCAACAGTATTTAATTATATCAATGCTTTCTACTCTATTCCAATTCTTATAAAGAGAATAAAATTCAGTCACCTGCTGTGCATATTGTAAAGACAACCTGAACTGAATCAAAGAAGAAGAACATAACTAGGAGAGACACAGATGCTCCGATGGGCAGGAACAACGCCTGGGTGGAATCGATGGTTTGAATACCTGCAGAAGAAAGAAGGTGACATTTAACTTGGGCCGTTTCTTACGATACACACACTGACAGCCTGTCCTCACCAACGCAACCCTGACAACAGATTCCACCTCAGTGCTGGTGCAATAGACATCTACTCCGAGGTCCCTGTGCCCTACCACAACCGAGCGCAGCTGCCCGTGCAAAACCGCGCCAGCCAAACCGCGTGATCGCAGCGGCTGGGTGTGTGCAACAACGGCCCTGCTTTGCACAATGCAACCGCAGGCTGAAGGAAAATGCATCTTTCTTCTTCTGCCATAGATTGAATGAATAACAAGTTACAAAAATCATCATTATTTAGGGATTAGAAATCATATAGCAGTGATATATTTGCTTCATTTTACATTGAGCAACGTAAACGTGTTGAATAGAGCATGTGAAGGTTTTATTTAACCTCTCAGCATGAGGTGAAGAGCCTGAGCAACAGCAAAGCTGCAGACAGCGCTGGGCTGACCGAGCACGGTGCCACAGCTTCAAATTCCACTTGGGTGAAGGCCACCGTGCACTTAAATTGCATCACTGATTGCAATCAGCAGATAACATCAGCCTAACAATAAAGGGCAGTTTTCAAAAGCCACCCAAGTCATTTAGCTGTTTATGAAACTACCAGCTCAGTTCAGCACGCACTATAACCGCCTTTTATGCTAAAAACCAACAAAAATTCACTCTCACATTTCAGAGCTGGAAGCAATTTTTAAACAGTGCAGAGATAGTGAAGTATTATATTCTGATTATTTCCCCCACCTCAACCATACAGTGTGACCATCAGGGCTATTAATAATGGGACAGGACATTTTTTACTATATTTTACCACGAGTTTTTAGAAAAGTTGAGACGGTCAGGCTTTGAAAATCCCACCTATCCTCACAAATCCTAACACTTAACCAGTCTCTGTAGCTGTATTTACATGGGATCATGAGCGAGGGGAGCAAAGAAGCCATGGGTAGTAACCCAATTAAAAATACAAGACACACTTATATTTGTAGAGCATTAAAATAACAGGAAACATCTGAAGTAGCCACTTGGTAACAAGTATCCTGAATGTCTCTAATGAAAAACTAATACAGGACTCAGACCTGGATGAGATCTAAAACCAGTTTAGCATCACTGTGTTATCCCAAAATAGACACTGCTGTATTTGGCAGGGTTTTACCAGTTCCAGGATTTTACAGGCAAGTTTTTAAGTTATCAAGCAGAATATCTGTGTGTATGTAGGTACGCACGTATACACAGACAAGTAAATATACACGTACATTGTTTGTGTGCGTGAGAGTCTGTCCATTTTATTTTTTTCTGTGGAAGAGTGGCAAGTTGTCTAAATGACGAGTTCCCTACAAAACTCACAGTTACCAATGATCTGAGTATGTCGAAAAACCTCAAACATCTGAAACATACTCAGTGCAACTTAGTACCTGTCATAAGTATTTAACTATTTTCATAAAAGAAAAGCTAAACAATGAGCGTGGGAGCCACGACACTTGCACTGTACTGTCATGGATTAATTCAGGTCATGGACCTGTTACTCTTAAACCTAAGTAGCACAATAAATAAAAAGCAGAAGAACTCAGTCACTTGGGATTTCTGTGTTACTGAGGTCTGGTACAAAAGGGTAAAGTAGAATACAGACAGTCCAGTGATGACGGTGCAGAGACACAGAAATTCCGTGTTCTAATCTGTGACTTAGATCTAGTTCTTCCTGCTTCGAGAAAGAGCATTTATTCACATGCCCTTCAACTTCCCAAGGGAAAAAACAAACAAAACAAAACCCAGAAATGACATACTACAAACCACCCTGGCATACGGGAATTAGTGCCTGCAGTGTTAAATGTCAAAGTTCTTCATTTCATTCCTGATCATTTTGACAGCTAATCCCCATAATGTGCTTACTCCCCAGCCCCAGACTGTCTTCTCTTACTTCCCAGATGTCAAAAGCCTCAACTGTTCATTGCTGAATCGCCAGGCACAGCGACATCTCTGCTCTGTGTTGTCAACAGAAGCAGTGCTCTGACAACTCTGTACAATTCCAAGAGTCTATGTTAAAAAAAAGCTAAGAAAAGGCAAAAGACAAATACAACAATATGTTATTTAATTTATAATTGCTAAGCTCCATTTCTTACTTTAACAAAGCACCCTTAGCACAGGGCTGCTCACATGTCTCACTCCTGTCTTCTAAACTTGCGGAAGCTATTCTAGAGCCCGTTCTCAGATATAATATGGTGATATAAATTGCTGTAAGTTAAACTCAGGTGTGAACTTACAGCACACTGTGTACAACACATTCCACTCTGTTCCCGTACATACATTTTTACCTGCAAAACAGCGCATCTCCAATGGCCAAGCTGCCTGGAATCTATTTATAGATTACAGAGGAGACAATCACCATGTAGGAGCTTGACACATTAATCCCCACTCTGAATAGATTGTGTTAGACACATATTTTGTTGTCCATTATAAACGAGTTGCCCAAAGCCATGTGAACGCTATACTTCAATATCTCTATTGATAAAGCTGAATCATCCTTACAGACTTGTTAGCACAGCATGAGATCTCCCATTGCTTATGGACTGGCTCGTACGTCGTAGTGATGAGCTCCAGACAAGAAGAAATCACATTCCCTTCTCATAACTGTGCGTGGTGCTTTTTTAGAAGTTTCCATTTCTAGTAAAACCTGACAAATTGTGCAGCAGGTGATTTTTAAGCATTATGGAAATGTTATGTTGATGTTTTAAATTTTGCTTCCATGGGCATGAACCAGATAGCAGTATTAGTGCAGAGCAAGATGGTAAGTGCCCAGACAAGACTGTTCCATTGCATCAGGCAAATCTGAACACACGTAGCTGAAACACGGGGAGGGATGAAGCAGAAGGTGCAGCGCTGACGTGACAAAAGAAAGGAGGAAAGCTAACCCTTACTGTTATTGGTGCTGTTGCCATTAAAGGACCCAGCTGCGCTGCTATTGTCTTTCTCTTTGTCTTGATTCTCAAAGTCCATGTTAAGAGACCTGCAGGAAACAAAGCAAACTTAACAGACAAGTTTCCAATTTGTATTTAGGCTCATCGGCTACTATCTCATTACCATTCCACGACAGCAGCCTCTCCCTGAAAAAGCCCTTTAATGCTGGTTATTAGAAAAACCACCCTACATACCAGATTTTTTTTTTTTTTTAAAGGCAATAAAAAGCTTTCAGTTAGATGAGGCACCAAATCACACAGGTTTGAACAGTAAGACTAGTCATCAGTGTCTGAACTGGTACGTGAGTGAACGACAAACCGCAGCAAAGATACTTATCTGCATTACTGAGAAGTGTAGAACACGATGGAAATGCAATAAAGGTTTCAGTTGTCTGACGAATTTGAACTCTTTCCAAGCTGTCATTTTGATCATTTTCATTCAAATTTAACTATCGGGTTTCATTTTTAAAACAATATTATGTCCTTCCTCTAAATCCTGCTATGAATGATGACCAAAACTAGCTCATAAGTAATTGTCTGCTCAATGTAAGGCCTTACTTCATTGAAAAAGCTTCAGCAAAGCCTAGAAAGTAACCAGATTTATTTTACTTACAGGCAGAGCAGATGACTAGAGGAAGCTCTGAATAAATAGTACTAATTGATACCATTTAATTAATCCATAGAAGCTGACACCATTCCCCTATGTAGCCAGCTCAGCTGTAACTGGTTCATCTTTTCATTTTAATATATGCACTTTTTAAAAGTTCCAAAATAACACAGTATTCTACCCTTTTTGCCCCAGTATTCACTTTGATGCAACTTCTAAATGATAGTCTACAATTTTGGCATAACTTTCTGAAATGGAGGAACTTTACTTAAGGGCAGTTTTGGCCAGCAATCATTTCTATAATTAAACTGTATTTTTATATAAATTATGTATTGCTTACCATGATAGTTTCTCATGCTGTTACATGCATGTTATCCATTATTTAGCTGTGTATTTATTTATTCAAATAAGCTACTGAGAACCACCAGCAGCACTGTGCAGCTCCCACTGCACAGCTCCTGTCTCAGCTCTGCAGCAGTATCCAAGCACCGCAACAAAACTTCCAGGTTAACAGGCGTTAAACTCCTTCTCAAGTTCAGCTGTGAGTAACTGTGATAATTTCTATTAGTTTATCAGACAAGTAAAAAATACACCCCAATCTTCTATACAATTCTATAGGTATCAAAGTTCTTTCATTTGGTGTACTGGTCACCTACTGCAAAGCAGAGGTGGGCAGTTTTGTGCTGCAGCCGCACGACCCGAGCCCTGGCACACCGCGTCTCGAGTACTGAGATAGCTGTGGTGTGCTAAAGACGGGGTTGAGCAGTTTTGCTGTGTAAAACAAAACCAAGAAAAAGGCTCTTCCAGTACAAAACTGCTTTGTTTCTTTTGCTGCCATTATGCAAGCACTCCCAAACAGTGGTACGAAATTAAAGCAGCTTTTGAGCTCAGGCAAAATAAGAGGAAGCTTCAACCTCAGACGTCCAGTACTTCTACACAGAGTATGGATTGCCAACTACAAAGTTATCAAAAATACAAAGAGGCAATGGAGAACACTAAACTTCTAACAAATTACTCTGTTCTTCTTAGTGTGTTCTTCTAAAGATCTCTCTGCTCTGCACCATTTGGCGTGCCTTTAGCCTTCATTCACACTTCCTTTTCCCCATTAATGCATTGTAGCCTCACCGTTTTCCTCTCAAGCTACAAAAATCCAGGAGGAGGCTGACAGCCCTCCAGGACTTGGTCCAAGATTCAGCCAAACAAGATAATTCTTTTGTCAGTGCAGCATTTCATTCCACTCTGAATGAGCACAGTTTAGCAAGAACTTCACACCATCATTCTCCCACCCAGTGGCATCAGGCAACTCATAATTTAAGGGATTGCGATCAGCAAAGAAAACTGGAAATAAACTATTAGATCTACTGCTGATAAACAACTTCAGCCCCTCTCCTTTCACTGCAATAGTGTCAGCGATTATTACACTATTACCTATAAACATCCCTACCTCAAAAGTAGGCATAAGTTAGGAAATTACTTTCACTTAGCAACACAGCTGCTGATCCAAGACAACTTCTGAAGAATCTTCAACTGTCCCATGATTTGGCTCTTCCCTCTGCTACAAATTACCTCTAACATAATACAAAAACTGAGAAGTGATCACTAAAACATCCTCCAAGAAAACAACCTCCAAGACATTTAAAAATTACACTGTAAAACAAGATATACTCAAAACTATTGGACTGTAAAGAAATCACAAGCTGAGAAACATTTGCTTTTTTTGTTGAAGTTTCTGCCTGGATTCCAAAGGCAACGCTCAGCCAGCACCTCCCCTTGGGCAATAAACTACACTCTTGTTTCTTCTGTGGGTCCTTATAGTTCAAGCTGGTAGATTTCTAGCACAGTGTTTCAAAGGGCTGAGCCTCCCACGGGGAACCACTCGGCAGGGTTACACTAAGGCCAGAGGAATGAGTAAGCTGCTGGCACATCACTATCATGAAAGTTCAGATTCAACTGTGGATCACTTCCACCGCAGCAATGCTTCAGGGAAACCCTGCAGGAGAATATTCTTATGAAACAATAGGGGAAATATGAAAGCAAGTATTATAGAGCTGCTTGCAGAGGCAATGCATTGAGAAGTTCCTACTTGTTCTACTTAGCAAGGACAGTCACTTAGCTCTGGGACTGAGAATTGTGGGTTGCCATGGAATTGCCAGATTTCAATTGCTCTAAATAAAAAATTACAATTACAGTCAGAAGCAGTCATTGACCTGAGATAGTTTAATTCAATCAAATCTCCATGCCTATTATAGACAGAGAGCCTAAAATATGCTGTGTGCTCTAACACTGCTACAGTCACTTACAAAACATTCCTGAGAGATAAAAGGACAAGTTCAATAAAAGATCTGGAGAGGGAATAAGAATAGGGGAAACAATATTAGAAAGCGCACACAAAAATGTTTTCACTGCCGACATGCAGTAAGAGTGCCCGAGTGCCACGTCTCTGATAAGAACATCTCACCTTCAGCAGGTATTTTATGTGCGCCCGGGGCCAACCTCTGTAGTGATCGGTGAGAAGGTCGGCACAAACCCCTGGTTCCACCCTGCCAGCGCTGCGGCTATAGATACTTATGAACTACAAGCACAGTCTTTCTTTTTTTATTGTGAAATATGTATCCTGATGTCCATAAACGTGGAGTCATAAAGCTACAGACATCGTTTCAGCTACCTTCTACTTACAAACGTACCCTAGGTACTCAAAGCCTAGAGACAGAAGACACTGCTTCTTGGTTTGGTTTAAGTGTATACTTGAACAGGCAGATTCTGGGTTAAATCTGGCTTTACATAAGCTGAGACACTGCGTCTGTGTGTATGATAGGATGGAAAAAGATTTAGCTGTTACCTGCCTGCAAAGCAACTGCAACAGTTAAATCAGAAAAGCACTGGACAAGAAGAGGTGACTCTCCTGCAAGAACCGAGAGGAAACAACCTGTTTCAAGCTAAGTTCACCTCTTTAAAAACCTGTAACTAACACATATTACTTGCATGCTCCAGTTTACACCTTGTAACAGTTTAAAGGATTATATGCTTGCCCTTTTGGCAGGCAATAATAAAGTATATCAAGTTCAAGGGCTGAGAAGACAGTCAGAATGTATATGGGAGAGACGTTCAGAAGGGCTTGAAGCTACAACTCCCGACCCAGCACAAATGCAGGAAGGAAACACTGGTTCATCCACAGTAAGAGAAGCAGGAACTCAATTCTAGGTGCAGACTTCACCCATATCTGTTAGACATTCTTCTGAATATCCTGAGGGTTTGGGGGTTTCTGATTTGTTTTGGGTTTGGACAAATACTGCTTGTATGAGAGTGGACCACGGCTTTCCTTTGTTCTCCTGAAACCTCTTGCATTACATTAGATCCACCACGCACGTGGACTTTATCCTAATGACTCACCCACCCAATTCTTTCTGATCCTATTACTGCACTTCTGTTTAAGTCACTTGCCAGCAATACCACAATAACTCCACTTGCGTCTTTTCAGACTGAAAATCAGAAACAAAACCCACTTTCTGCAGCATGAAGGTTAACTAAGGACTGCTCGTTTCTTTTTGTCCTATGCTCTTTTCTTTTTGTCTCATGACTCAAACCTAGATGAAGACATCACTGTTGTCATTGAGAATGAGCATTCTAAGCAATAACTTCTATCTTTCTGGCAAGTCACTTTTCTAAGAAAATCCAACAACTTTGCCAGAAGTTTTCATTTTGCTACTTTAGGAATTTCCAGATGAATATATTTTTGCAATTTACTACCACACCTGAATTTCTTAAATAACTGTATCTTAGACACCTTAGACATCTTTGTTAACACCACGGTATAATTTTCTGTAAAAAACTGCTTCTGACCTCACTTACTGACCAAACAGAATAGGATTGTGTCCAAGTCACCACCATAATGGCGAGTTTCAGCTCAGACATCTGCTAAAGAAACTACTTTATAGGAAATTAATTTTAAAACTCTAAGTCCCTATCTTGGTCTGTAGTAGCTTGCGTCTTGGGGTCTTCAGGATACAGGCAGAGGAAGTGGGCTAGAACAGGGCATGTCCTCAACTAGTTTGTGTCCACCACCATTCCACTACTTCATCTAGTGAATTAGGTGGTTCTGAAGTTTGCAGTCCATGTTACATGAGCAGTTTTAAATGTAAAATGCAGGACAAGATGTACATAGGAACAGGATGGCAAACAGCAGGGGGAAATTTTTAAAAGCAAGGAGCCCTGAGAGGGGCAGGCAACTTCAGTTCAAGCACTCCTGCTGTTTTATATTGCATTATGTTTTCTCAATTGAATTTAATAAATGCTGTGGCTTCTTGCAGCCAGATGCACAGGTTTTTTTACACAACTGCATAAATCCAAATAGTTAAAAATCAAATTAGTCCCTCAACTATATGTTAGACTGACTCAAAACCTGAAGAAAAAACTAAACAAATACAAACTTAGATTTTTTATTTTAATAATCTCTAGATTTTTTTAAAAGCCTTCTGTTTTAATTCCATCAGCAGTGCTGTTACCTAATACTTGCTAGCAACAACAGATAGCTCTTACCAAAAGTTGTCTCTTTGATTAGATATTTTTATAAACTTATGATTGTGATTTCAAACCTCTTCTCCTAACAGCTGCAACTTACATCATATGCATGACCATGGCTATTATCTGTTTCAGGAATACTCAGAGCAGTTCAGAGACTTCCTAGGGAATGTATGGCCTTTTACCACAGACTTGTTAAATGAAGCAATGTTCTTCAAGAAACAGAAAGAAAAACAGGCTTTACTTAAGTTTGAAAAAGACAGTATTTTCATGCTGTGATATGAACATCATTCCCTAGGTGCCACTACATTAAAACAAACTGCATAGTACAAGATGCAATTCTAAAGGGACAACCAGGTTTTCTCTAACTATACTGAAGTCTCCTAGAATGGGGTAAATTTGATTTTTGAAGATTCAAGTTTATCCTGCAGTTCTCAGACACTTTGCTGGAATTTAACACTGATGTTGTTTCCCACTTCTCTGTTAAGCTGTTATGCTCAAGTAAATAGCACTGGGACTTGGGAATCTCCATTTTACAAGACTTGTTTGCAATCACAAGGATATGCTGAATCGACCAACATTAAAACTTTATACATAAAATTCTACTATTGATAACATTACATTCCTATCTCTCTCAACAATCCTTTTATACCCTCTAAAATACAACCTCACAGAGATATCTTCAAGGACTAACTTCTAAGTTATCTTCTATGTGCTTGTAAAACACTATTATGTCTTTCTGAAGCCCCAACTAGCTACTTTTTCTTCCATTTCCTTTTCAGAAGCAAGAAGTATTTAATTTACATTAGTCATCAGTCTGACAAAGATACAATGAAACAAAAGGCATAAACTATTCAGTCACTTGCCATATTTTTATTTGGAAAAAAAAAAAAAAAATTCTGTGGAACCTTAAGGAAAAAATCTTACCTGAAACTGCCATAGACTATGAGGAGAATAGAAATCAGGAAGGTAGACACTTGACTGGAATCCACAAGGGAATATGCCCTGGAATGAGGAAAAAAGAAGGCAAGTGGGTCATCACGAGTGTCTATTGCTCCAGTGCCATTTGCTAACTCTTTTCCTTATTATAATACAAATAGAGAACTGGATGACAAAACTTTTTGGAAGCTCTCTCTGAAGTTCTCATATCATCTAGGAATATAAAACCTGTGGCTTGTAAATGAACTTTTTTTTATTCAAGACGGCAGCATGCAAAATCTGTGAGACAACCAAAGGACAATACAAAAGCCTTGTGGTAATTTGTTCTGAACTTGCTGCATTCAGATTTTTTTCCCCAAACACATTAAAATTGCTTCAGTTACAACTAATGCAACCTGGCATGTAAACAACGCTACCCTGTTTTCTGTAAGACTTCCTATGTCTCAATAGTTAACTTGCAATATGGCAGTAAAGTTCACTTAGTCCAGGAAACTAAAAAAAACAGCCAAAACCCCCCAAACCTCATAACAAGCTGCAATATGCATTTATTAAACCATACACAATTACTTCCCTATTACATCTTGCAGACTTGATGCAGGATTCCTGAGAGAAATTTCAGCAGGAGGCTTAAAAATCAGCTTTATTTAGATCAATTTCCTGATACAACATAC
Organism: Coracias cyanogaster; assembly: GCA_033124195.1. Lineage (NCBI taxonomy): Eukaryota > Metazoa > Chordata > Aves > Coraciiformes > Coraciidae > Coracias > Coracias cyanogaster. The sequence goes on along the minus strand of JAVSBS010027109.1, from coordinate 35,166 downwards.
CTCTGTGTTTAAAGCACAGAAATATAAACAGTCATATTTGCCAATTTTTTTTTCCTATCCTTGACAGAGCAAACCCTACTCTGGAGCTTACACGGAAACTTCTTTTGATCTGGATACAGGACGCAAGGCAGCCTCAGCAAGACCCAGCTGACAGCCAGCTGGGTAGGGTGAAGCTGATACACTACAGGACAAAGATCAACACAAAGACGACAGCTCGCGAGTCAAGAGAAACGATCACTCCCTCCCTTAGCACTTATGAAGCCGTATTTCAAGTACTGCCTACAGCTTTGGGGGGCCCCAAAGGAAAAGCACGCTGGGGTGAGCCAAGCAGAGGGCTGGCTGCGGCACGGCAGGCAAGGAGAGGCTCCAGGAGTCACACTACAGCTCCCAACAGGTTTTGCACAACTTGTGCTAAAATAATGGAAAAGAATCAACAGTGCTAGTCTTATCCTACAAAAAAGATAGCTAACATTTCTGAAACCCAAACAAAAAGCCTAATTTCAGCAAGACTATGGATATGGAACAAAGATAATTGAATTACATGATAGTTCCGAATTAAATATCACTAAGCAAGTAAAAACTAAAGATACAAGACAGTTAAAGAATCACTCATCCCACTCCCAATTTAAAAGCAATTTAGAGAAAATTACCAAAGTACTAGACACACAATTTACAATACTTTTTTAATATATAAACACAAATGTGCATCTTCTACTATAGAAATTCAATATTAAACATCAGTGAAAAACAGACTGCCTCTTTTAGACGAAATTATATACTTCTGGAATAAGCTTTTAAGAAATGAGAAACGACTTTTGCTAATTACCATAAACAACTCCAACATTACCCCACAGTAGAAGTGAAAAACAGATGTTTTAGTTGCTCATAAAGTTGGTCAATTCATAAAGACGATCTTAAGCTGCTTTTTTTTTTTTTTTTTAATTATTTCAATAATGTTTGACCTTTAGTTTCCAGGCTATAGAACAGATATTAAAAACATCTGTGAAGATCAATATACTGAATTGCAATTACATACAATATGCAGCCAAGCACTTACAAACTGCGCATATATATATAAATGCTGTTCAGGTTAGATACAATATAGCTCACAGCATATTATTTTTAGCCAATGATTGCAGCTAAGCACACACCAAGAAACTACTTAAGGATGAGCTTCAATTTCAGAGAACAGCATTCCCTCATCCAACCTTGAGTGAAGGGAAAGGGAAAGGGAAACTTCATATCCTGTTTGGATCTGGGCATAAATAGTGGAATTCAACTATTAAAAGAATATTCAGGAACTCCAAATTTGTAAGAAAAGCAAAATAATCAAATGGAATTTCAACCAGGATTAAACACGTCCAGGGTTATGCACTAAACCTTATTAAGTGATGTTCATAGAATTACTTCTTCATAAATTGGCAAATACTTTTGAGATTAACAACGTTTTCTGTATAATTCATCATTCAGTGGCAACTTTGACAGCTATGATAATTAAAATGCCATTTCATCGGAATTACCAAACATTAGTCAAGACAAAGCTGTAAACGTTAGAAAGATTCATCAAACAGATAAATAAGGATGATACACAGATCATGGATCAGCCCTGTGCGTAATCCATTAAGGACCCTTTAGTACAATGAAAGAAATTGAATACACACAAATCCCTTCTAAACACTGATCTAATAGACCGGAGCCCTGCTGACAGGCTGCAGTGAGGATCAGGACAGCTATCTGCTGGATCTGCGCCAGCGAGAACTGAGAATTGAAGTCGTCCACCCTGCACAAGAGAAGTGCAATAGTGTGATTATAAACTCATTGCAGACCAGTGATGTTTCCTGACCTCCCTGCATGGCGAATTTCTAGCAGGACACCCTAAAAAACCAATGTTGGTATCACAGTTATGGTCTGGGACAACTAGTGTTCACTGATACTCCAGTGAACAGGGCCAGGGAGATATAGTCACACTTTCCTTTTTCCTGAGGCAGCTGGAAAAAGAGCGAGGTGGAACACAAACAGCAGGACAAGTCTCAGAGTAACGGCACGGCAGGATTCAAGCGAGCAGCTCGGGCATGTCCAGATTCCATCCAGTTTCCAACACAAGAAGCCCAGAAGCCAACTTCAAAAATAATTTCATAGCGCTGAAGTGAATCTCATTGCAGTGAAACCCTCCATCTTTTCAACATCTGATTTCCCTACGTTACATAAGATAGTGCACAAAACCTGAAAACAGAGCTGCTTCCTAAAATCCTACCCACTGGGCAGTTCATTAAGGGATTAAACCCCCTGGATCCCAAATAAACACTTTCTGATGCATTAATCTAGCCTCGAGATAATAAGCAAATGACAGCACCACATGTAGGAATCAAGAAGTGAGATTACTTCAAAGTTTTCAAGATTGTTCAAAATGCCAGACAGTGGTCTGTAAACCCGTTTGTATTTTTAACTGAAATTTAAATGACCTTCTACAAGTCCAACAGAGTTCATATATTTGTAACTGGCTTCTCCTACAAGCATATTTCAGGCATGCAAGATCACTCCCATGGCCAGACATGGCATCAGTGCTACCTTCTTCTCCAACGGGATCAGCCAAAACCAAAACAAAACCCCCTACTTGTGAAATTTTTCAGAAGCTGGAGTAGACTTTGTGCCGTCACATTTAACCAGCCTTCCACTGTACACACAGAAATGAAACCACCTTCCTTCTACAAGGTGCTTTTGCAAAATTGAGTATTTAATCTCAGAATAAGCAGTGGAAATCTATGCACAGAAAATGTCTGTGACAAGCATGTGCACAGCTGTCCTCTGACCCAAATACTGATTTTTAAAAGCAATTCTTACTACTTACTACATGACAATCCACAAAGAAAAGATCATTATTCTTCATTGTCATTCTGAAACTGAATACTGGATGGGGCCATGCTAAGGACTGCTGTCTTTTGAAGACTTACTTTAGTGCAGTTGACGTGCATTTCATGAACAACTACCAACCCATTTCTAAACTCTAGTATATATGCAGAACGCTACTCAGAATACAGAGACTTCCCTGGTTTTCCCAGGAAAGTACATTTTTTAGGATTCTTACTTACCACACCAAAAATCCCACATCCACGTCAGGAAGTTGGCTTAGAAGTAAGTTATTTAATCAGGCTATCACACAGATTCTTGGTAACTCAGTCAAATAACAAATAACTAAAACTAATTACTAGACCCAAGTATTTTATAAAACCAGACACATTGATGGCTTTTCCCTGTAAGCCAGCTAGTGAGAGGTAACTTCCCAAACACCTTATTTCCAACTCAAGATCTCACTCTGAACCTGCATCTTTACATGGCTGAGATCAATTTTAGCAATTTCTCTCCCATTTCTGGCAGCTTCATGGGCAAGTGCTTACAACACAGAGCCTGCTAAGGCATGCCAAGTCGGAGACACAGCGAGCACTGTTCTATAACATATTCTGTGTGTCAGCCCCACAGCTATACAGTGAAAGTATTGTCCAGACAACAATCCGAGCAGCGAGCTCTCCAGCCTGGCACAGACCGCTCCATAGACCTTTACCTACAGCACAATTCCAGGGGTGCCCAGCCATTGCGACACTCCACCGCTTCCACGCGGCCCCAGCAGCAACCATGCGAAATACGCCCCACCAGCTACAGCTGCCGTTCCAAGCAGCACTCTCCCCTCTTCTGGGAAAACATGAATAACTTGTGTATTCCCATGGGAACAGAGACTCGCTTCATTTGCAGCTAGAGAAGATGGTAACCAGCTAATAAAAGCTACAACAAGAACAGTAATAGCATTACATTAGAGGTACTTGCAAACTCCCTTGCCTTTGTATCAGTACCTGCAGGTCAAGCTCTCTTGTTCCCTGTGGCTACAGGTCCAAGCTCACCTGTCTTTGTTAACCTTCACCCTACAGAATCTCTGCCAGCGCACTGTTTAGGAATTTATTTTTTAAAACCCCTCTTTTAGCCCTACTTTTCTCATATTACTTACGTACTTCTTAATTCCTCTGGTTTTGTTATTTCTTTTGCACTTCCAACTCAAGAAAATCAGCTGGTCAAAGCAATTGGTTTTCATGTTTCAGCTCTTCCTGACCACCAAAAAGATAAGCAGTTTCTCTAGAAGAGTCTCAACCATCCTTGCAAAGCAGCAGCAGGAGTCCCTTAGGCAACGCTTGGTACTTAGTTTTGCTCTCTGTGTTGAGTGGCAAATATCTGCAACTCACTTTTTTCAATGAAGACCCAGAGAAAGATGGAACTAGGAACCAAACGTGACTCCTGCTGATAGTGCAGAGCATGACCCTCTACATAACCTACTCGCCATGGGCCAGTCTGATGTGACCATGAGCCAACACTGTCATTACAAAAGCAACTTCTCACCTTTTCCCAGTCACTTAATCTCTCTTCATCCTGTGCCAGCACAACCATTTCCAATACCACATGGAAAACTACATCAGGGGACTTGACTGCTTGAGTAATAACAGAAAATGAAGGAGAAGGCTTCTCAAGTGATTCAGGTTCCTGATCTGGCAAGTTTCTGGACATAAAATCAAAGAGGAATGACTTTTCAGTGGCAGTACTGCCTTAAGTATCCCAAAACTAACGTCTCAGAGATCAGGGAAGTTTTACATAATTGAAATAAAAACCTCTTTCTGTTTGTACAAGGTGCCTAATAGATGTATGATCAAAGAAATTCAGCCTCTCTCCTGACTTGCAGGTACAAGGGAAATTACTGTGGAAAATTCTACAGAGGGGGAAATGAGAAGCCTGGGCACTGAAGCTTCCATAGCAATGCATGCTGAAGGCCTTGGACATGAATTATTCTCTCACAAAAGCTGTGGTAACAGCAGCAAGATAAACTTTCCCTGCATTTACTGCACATATACGAGAATGCAAACAATAGAGCAAAAATAAATCACACCAACTTGAAAAGTGCAGTAAATGAACCAACCACTAAAGTTCACATGAAGAGTGAAGATCGCATTTCATCAGATATTTTTCTTTATCAGTGATCGTAATATCCACGCTCTTTCAAGATTAAGGACAATAAAACTACAAAAGGAAGGTAAGCATACTAGATAGGCTAGAGTAAGTCTGGATTAAACTAGAAGAGACAAGGCTGTTTCTGTGTTCAATGGAACTAAATGTACAAGTTGCAGACATCTATCCCAGAACCCCAGAAATTCACATTGACAGGAATGAGAAGGGATCATTTAATTCACTGAGTTTATGATTAGATCTTTGGGGAAAGACAGATGTTTACCTCACCTGTTGTTTAAAACACTCATCAGCAAAAAGACTTTTCTTGACAGGTAACGTACATCTTTCCAACTACAATTTTAGTCTATACTTTGTCTTCTATACAAACAATCCTTCAAACCTCATTGGGAGCTTCTCCTTCCAGACACAACTGGGGTAAACTGGATCCACACATTAATAATTCACTTGCATATTTCAGTTTCTGAAAGATGTGGCTGCTTGAGACCTGACCACACAAAAAATCAAATACTTTTCAGCCCACACTAAAAGCCTTGACTGTTTATTCTGTCAATATCATACTCTTCATCTACACTTAAAATATCAATTATCAAATGTCCAGTGTCTGCTTACCAGGTGACAATAATCCATACCCACCAAAACATGTATCTAACTCCCAATTTCCATTCTCTTCAAAATTCCTTGTACGTAGGTACCAGTACCGCAAAGGTGACAATGAAGCATCTCCTTCCTGGGCCTATTACTCATCACTCATTTTCAGAACTTGCTGAATACATGCATTCAGTTTGAGGGTTCCATCTCAGCAGATGGTCAATTCTTGCAAAGGGAACCAGAAAAAGAAAAAGAAGAAAAAAAAAACCCCAAACCCCAACAACCAACTTTTGCTGAAAATCTGGTGTTAAATGACAAAAATCAAGGATGGATAAAGTTCCTGGCTCCCACTCCCCCAAGAGTTTTATATATTTCCAAAGCTATTTAATGTGTTTATTATATCAGAGATTGCTATAGAAGTATAGAAACAGAAAGTCACAGAATACTAGTTGGTAAATTCAAGACAAGTTGAAGAATATTTTGCAGCTCACTTCCCCTGCTCCACCCCTGTTTTTTGGAGCTATCAGTTGTAGGCAGAAATCAACATTCAGTTTCACATTGCTGCAATGACCCTATGCACCTGTCTCCTTTTGACCACGCAAAAAAATGTGCCACTCATATGGAAAATGTCTTCTTGAATGTACTTGTCTCTGGTATTTTAAGGAATAAAATAGTAAAATGTTTGGAAAATAAATATGAGAGGATATAGCAATCAGGACAATTGCTAAGAGCAATTCATTTTTTATACTACAGTGCAAGGCATTCATATGACTGTAGCATCATTTATTAAGATGAGCAAATCAAACTGAAGGACTCCAGAGCACAGCCCTAGGGCACATGAAAGAAGAGCACCGCCATGTACATGAAGATCAATTACACTTAAGTGCACAAATATTCAATTTGGTTGGGAGGCAGACTCACTCCATAGGTAAAACCAATACTATTTTTTTCCTTTACTGGATTTCAGGTCAAGGGTATAACTAAAAAGCCTCTTTCAGCTGCCTCACATGTGTAAGATATATACATATTTAAGAGCCTCCATTAGGCTTGCTGCCAAGCCAAACTTAAATCTGAGTGTAACAGTCGAAGGTATAATTTTAAGTGTGAAGTCATGGCACCCACAGCTGTAAACATATCTCAACACTATTCCATTCTTTAGTGTGATTCATAGGAAAAACAAGCAAATTGCTATGGCTTTACTTACGTTAAAGGAATAGCTTGTTTTCTAAAGTAAGTTTACACTTTCATCTCATTGTCATAAGCAGATAAGGCCTGCTAAGTCTGAGTAATATATAGAAGCATGGATCATATCAGAATAAAAAAAAACAACCTTAAAGCAAGTCTGAAGGGAAAAAAAAAAAAGAGTCATTTGATATGTCCCACTAAAACCAGATTTTCCTACACAGACTTGGTTGGGGCTCAGGCAGGCATTTCTGAGTTGTAACTGGAGAAGAATTCTGCTGTTTATCAGACACAGGGCTCAGAACAACATTTTCATACTATCAGATATCATATATATATAGTTTAAACATCCAAACAAAAAACTCAGTTCCCTATTCTACACTTTCCAGAAAGCTGCTTTCCTAAAACTCTCACCCTGAAAACCAAAAGCCAAGTTCCAAACTAAATTGCTAAAAGAAAACACTCCTCTGAGCTCACTTTGAGAGGAAACTAAGAACAGAGCCAGTAAAGCATCAGGAAAGGCAATCTTGCAAAAATAACATTTTCTGTTAAGAACATTATCTGAACCACCCTTTTGGTTCAACCACCTGTTTGCCAACAGAACAAAGAATTAACATGTTTCACAGTGTTTAAGAATTACAGTAACTAGAACATTTCCACATTCCACTTTCAGCTTGGAGCCCTCGATTCCTGCAGGAATGGGAGCACAACTTCCAGTCCCTGCATGGAAGCATCACAACACCTTGGTCATTCAAAGGAACGTTACTTCCAGTCAACACAGAACAGTGTCCCTGCACCTCAAAAGCATCCTCAGCTCCTGACCTCCCCACTGCTCTGGTGGAACCTCACTGAACAGGACGCTTGGGAGCAAAGTTTGCAATCAGTGATTAATGGAGAAAAATTACATCCGCAAGTTGTACTGGACACACAGATCTGAGTATTATCTAGCCAGAACCAAATCAAATAACCAAAAATATACTGAATGTCTTTGGCATTGCTGGAACAGAAAATACAGGCTTTTTTATTTCAAGCTATCAATTTTATAGACTGAATGGCAGCCTGGATACATAATTTTCACCTCTTACCTTCATACAAAAGTAAATGCACTTTTTTGACGTTCCCTGTTTTATTGAGGAGAGGTGGTCAGTTATTTTGGTTTGGGTTGGGGTTTTTGCTTTAAAACCAACAAACAAACAAAAAAAAGACCTGAGAACCTCTCCCTTCTTTCTTTCTTTCTCAAAGAATGAGAGAAAAAACAAGATGTCATGAAAAACAGAGTATGCTTTTGGTGCCAAATGTATGTCACCACCAGTCACGGAATCCTCTCCAGCAGCAGATTTAGAAACTGTATCACAAGTATGCACAACTGCAAACATTTTAACAAAACATCCATACAACTATGTCTGCAATAAGGGGTCCCCATGGAAGAGAAGTTAGTAGGTATCACTTCAATGCGGTAAACTGAACAAGACTATATGGAAAAACACATTTGATATCAAAACACAGAGCCTGTTACCAGTGAATATTTTACTCAATTTTCCATTTTAATTGTGCAATGTTTATTTGAATTGAGCTGTTTCAGATCAGCTAACTTGTTCCAGAACACTGGAATCCTACCACAGACCAGTCCCAGAAAACTACTGAGCCAAGATGCAGCCCTGGTTTTACTTTTTAAAATTATTATTACTTTTCTCTCCTCTTGACAATTAAATCTAAAGGACTTCTGTCTTAAGACAGGATTTGCCTATGCTAGTTTGAAAACCAAATGTCTGAGGCAAGAAAGACTAACAGGCTGGCCCTCCACCGTAAATTTTAGCCACCTTAAGCTAGCTTGCCTCTGATTTCAGCAGCATCAATAGAGCTCTGCTGACAAAACCTCCTTTTCCAAACATTTGCCATTACAATTAACTCAGGTTTTGCCAGTAAAACTTATTTTATTCATGGGCAGGAAAATAAGAAAGAGGTGGAAAAATTACCCCAGCACACCGATAAGCTGACCTGGCAAATTAGTGTTTTTGTGAAGTGAGTTTTGATTCAGCCCAGCAGTTGCACAATTACTAGGTATGACTCAAAGACAAAAGGAGTCACAGGGGCAAGGTGGGACTAAAACCCTTTCAGGAGCAGCTTACAGTTAGGTCTGATTAAGCAGACTGTAATACACACACCTGTAACCCCAGATTTACTGGAGCTGATGTAAATTAAACAAAACTAACCTGCCTATTTTCCTCTAACTAACCTACACAGAAGTTAGCACTGGTTAATTAAGTAAGTTTACAAAACAGACCAATCTATGACAACTTTTGGTAACATTTTATGCTATTTCACTCCTTCCATATTTGTTTTCACTACTAAACACTATGGTTTTGCATACAGCAGTATTAGTCTCTTGGAAACTATAGTAAAGTTATCTGTCCCCACGAGCCCTTGGAGCACCCCAACACTGGTGTAACCCCCAGCTCTCCAGATACCTTTGCTACAGCTGCATGGTCCTACCACAGTATAACATCTTGAGGTGCTGGCCATCCATTAATGAGACTGTCAAGTAATCCCCAGCATCATTAACGTGTAAGGGTATTCGGGCAGGTACAAGAAGTAGCCGTACTGCATTTGCAAGGGCCAAACTCTTAGTGTGTTAAAAAATGTTTCATGAGAATAAGTGATAAGACTCATTTGCTGAAGTAAAGCAATTGTCTTGTCTGTAACTATCTTCATAGTTTATAGATTTATAGAAGACTGTACTGCAGGGCATAGATTCAAGTTTTGCTGTAGTACCACAGAAAGTGCCAGACAAAAATAAGAATATAATGCTTTTGTGGAAGAAATAAGATCTGCAAATATCAGAACAATGTGTAAATATATGTAACTATGAAAATATACATAGGTATACATATGAGACATCTGACAAAGCAAGGTTACAGCTTAGCCACAAGAATGAACTGATCACATATGAAGACCTTCCTCGCCTGGAAAACGGTTTCCCCCTTCGACAAACAACCAGAAGGCTGGAATGAGGGAGAAGAGATGAGGTCAAATCAAGATCTGCTGCACACAATCCTTTCTCACCAGAGCCACAAGCATATCTCTTTATGTAAATTTTCAGATTCCAACAGACCAGTGAACTCTGCAAAGGTCAGTCCAGTATTTAGCCTACACCAAAGCTTTGCTGAAACAGCTCTTCTATCTAAATTACCACTTTCAACTGTATGAATTTTCCAAAAATAGATCTTTTTACATCAGAAAAAAAGGCAAATCAAGGGTGTGGTTACTGTAATTTAAGTCTACAGAGTACCACTGTTTAAGATGTCTGCAGTTTTATGCTAGACAGCCTCATCATGATTCATACAACATTGTGCTTTCAGGAAGGGCTGCTTGAAAATGTCAGTGGTTATCCCTAGCACAGGAAAATTTTCTGCAATTTTCACAGCTAAGACCTTTTTGGGTTATAAAGGTATCAATTTATGTCCCAGTCATACATGTAACCCAGAGTTTTCAATCACTTGGTAGTACAGTTCTACATTAGACAGAAGACTGCTTAGTGCTAGGTTTTGTTTTATGTCACTTACTCTAGTTACATGAAGAAGACAAAAACTTCTTTAAGTCTCCAGCTTAGGCTCCCATCTATGTTTTGATCTCTGTAAGCCTTTTTCTACTAACAGAAAAGTTCATTAACAATGACTACAATCACCTAAAACATGAGGATGCTCCCCACTTCCAGTTTACAATAAAATACATTTACTGCTTGAAAAACAAATCTCTCCTGCACAAGAATCCCCTGCTCAATAAGAAAGGCCCGTCCACGATACGCAGTGAGATGTCTACAACCTAACGCTTACTGCTGCCAGCCACGGTACAGTCAGAACAGGCTCGATGTGGGCTCCGTGTGCGTATTTTTCTCTTACAGAAGGAGCAGGAAGACCTGTTTCGAGCAGGGTTAGAAGCCACTGCAGTGAAACTGCTGACAAGCAATTTATATAATGACTCAACATTGTTAATATAGCTACTACAGCACAAGTCTATTACTTCCAGCCAACAGCATCTCAGAGGACCCTAAGACTTAAGTAAAAGTTGTCCAAGATGACAAAATATGGGTTCTCATTATCTGGAATTAAATATTTGTCCCACTCTTCACTGCTACTCCATCTGGACCAAGACGACAAATACTGCATCTCTGTTTCACAATTAAGAGATTCACAGTGACTTTGCAAGCTATTGCCACACAACTAATGTACAACCTCTAACACTAATATGTCCTGTTAAAAGCCTCTTACACACACATACACACACACACACACACACACACACACACACACAAAGATGTCTTCACTAACAAAAAAACAAAAAACCCCAACAAACCAAAGAAACCACTAAACCCCCAAACTCAACCTTCTCTCCCACATATTCCCAGAGCACCAAAATAAGCTCATATATTGGTCATATCAGACTAGTAAGTACTGGTACTTACTGTGCCAATCAGACTTTTAAGTTTTTCTAAATTCAGAAAAGTGGGTGATAGTAAGATTTCAGCTCTATGCCTGTTCATCTCGAGAACAACAAAAAAACTTCTCAGGTCTGTAGTTGACTGAAAGCTCTACAATAGCATCCAAATACTTTGGCAGACATACACAAAAGTAAAAAACCTCAGATCAATCCATTCTCCAAATATACAAATATGATCAAAGGGTATACTGATATAAGCAGAAAGTATCATTGTTACTCCTGATAATACAACAAAAAAGTGCTAGTGGGGGAAAAATGAGCTTTAAGTGGGTCAAATAACTACCAGCAGTTGAAGATACATTTAACTTCTCCACTGAAGCAGAAGTACGGACTGAAAAGAACACCACTTGTTTTCCTATATAATCACAGCAGCATAGCATCATAGAATCATTATGGTTGGAAAGGACCACCAGGATCAACATAAGTGAAAAGCAAGGCGTTTAAAGCATTAAAAAACAACCAAAAAACCCAAACCTCACATGTAGTTAGAATGAAAAGCTTGAAGAAAAATCTCACACCAGATTTCCTGCAATATTGTAATGATATTTTATGGTTTCAGTACTTCATTTCTAGAGGAATAACGCACTGCTGTTCACAAATCAGAATTAGAAAAAAAAAAAAAACAACACACAAGTCAGCAACTTATGTTGCTTTTTCAAAAGCAAATGCCAGGCAACTTTTTTACAAAGAATAAACCTCTTTAAACAGGCAAAAACCTCAAGCATCATTAGGATCTACATTCCCAGTATGACAAACAGCAGCTTTTCACTGCTGAATGGCTCCCACCCAGAGAAAATGCACAAAGCTATATTTAAACACACAACAATTCCTCATTAGTTCAGTTACAACTGAGGCAATGGAATTAAGTTTAAAACTGGGATTTTGCTCTTGATCTGATGCAAGTCATTGACTCTCTACTAACTCCAAGTTAAAGTTCTCACACCCACAAGCACAGGACACACTCCACAAAGTCTCTTAATCAAAGGGAAAGAATGGCTATTGTAATTAGTACAGAAAGACACAAGTGAATCAGAGATCTACGTGTATTTATTACAGGAAGAAAACTGAGTATAAAGCACCAAAATGACACGCTACAAAGAGATACCGACACTGGATGCGGCACATTTCCAAGGTACCTGTGCCAAAGGCGCAGTGACTCAGGGTAGCATGAGGCTAGGAAACAGAACCTTGGCTTCAATTGTTAGTATGGCACTAAATGCATATAAACAGACTCTAATGCAATTAACTTGTTAAAATTGCATGTGATTTAGTACAGAAGTCAATTAAGGTTTTGCGTTATGAACATTATGATTTTCCCATACTACTGAGCCTACTAATATTAGTATTTCGGATAGACACTTCTGTAGTCACGTTTTTCCGGAGTTGTTCTCTTCATTTTTCTTCTTTTTAATCTTATTTTGTACAAGCATACAATAAATATAGCACAGGAAGGAGAGAGGACTACTAAGGGGGAAGGCAGGCACTG
>JAVSBS010027109.1:0-13416 GCA_033124195.1 Coracias cyanogaster | reverse complement strand
CTAAGAGTCATGAATTCACATCATTCCTATAACTATTTTCAAATTATTTCCTTTGGTCCTCTCTCTTGCACAAATTGCCAGCAAAAGAATTAATAAGCCATAGAGATGGAGAATAAGTTGGATCTCTTCTGATGATTGGGGGCATTACTCAGTGTCCAGAGGGGTCAGGAGATTCTGTTATCTCTCTTCAACAAACAGGTCTAAATTTTGAAAGACTATGGCACTGCAGCCTTTATAAATTAGTCATATAGATCCTATTAATAAATTACCATGACGTTCTGGAATCCTGTTCATCCAAAGCTATCCATTTCCTCAGAAGTACCAAGATATAGGATATTCTACAGCAAGGAAAAATTGTATTACAAAAAAAAAAAAAAAAATCCAATAGTTGAACTACAAACAGTAAATTCAAGGCTACTATCAGAAACAAGGGATAACAAATCTTCACACTTTACCATAATGAAAGAAAACTATGTTAGTGTTCTCCAGAACTGAAGCAGTAAGTTATCTGAACAAGGTTCCAGACAATTTAGTCTTTAACATAAGAAAATACAGCCTGTCTTCTAGTAATGCAATTCAGCCTCATCCCAGACACTGTTAATCATCCAAGTCCAGAAATGGCATTTTTCTGAATAAGGTTGTTCAAGATAAATACTCTATACAAGTAATAGCTCAACTTCAGCTTCCTCCTCCTGCTCCTCTTACTACCTGAGTATCAGCCATCGGCTGGAGATCCAGGGCTAAGTTCATCTAATGCGCAGCTAAGCCAAGGCACGTCATCCCAACCATACGTATCAACTCAATCATAGGCAGAATATTATGGTTGTCATGGCGCCAGTAAACAGTTAAAAAAGGGCAGTAACAAAAGAAAATACATTAGTTATGTGGTAGAAAGTGAGGACTACCAGGATATGCAGGAAAATTCCTGTACCTCTGTTCTCCCGCAATATTCTGCAAGAGAAATCCCAGCGCAAAGGGCAGAGCTCCACAGCAACGCTGCTGGGCTGAGACTGTCCTCCAGCCCATTCAGGCAAGCACAGATCCTGCAAGGCCACGGTGGTCGGACGCCTGCCAAGGTGTCTTAATGGTGTGAACTGAAGTGACTGCTCAGTTTGCTACGCCAAGAGCTAACTGGGTGAGCCTCAGCTGGAAAGCACCAAGGACCCAGCACTAGAGACAGGACACACTGTATTGCCTCTGAGGACCTAACAGATGACTTCACCTGAAGATCTTACTGTAAAGCACTGTCAGACAAATACTGAATCATTTTGGCAGCTTTGTGTGGGCAGGAAACAACACACTGAGCAAAAAGAATACTTCAATATTTAAGACAATAAATTCTAACAAACCTGTAACCTGACTTCTTGTGAGATGGAGAGAGGCAGGTAACAGACTGAACCAAAAAAGTTCAAAGTATCTCCATCTCAAGCAATACAGAGAAGAACACACAGAAAAAGTACAGCAAGAATACCACTACCCAATACAAAGGAATACCACTACTCAACACTGTGCATGATCTCATCCAGACACCAAAATCAGAAGATTAAGTTGATCTTCTACATCTACAATTTCACTCAAGATACATATATTATACTGGAGAGCTCATCTTGTGTGGCCTAACTCACTCTCAAAGCGTTACCTAAAAACATTTTGTGTGTATTCCTGCTTAATTTCTTTGCCTTGTGGCCAGCTCCATCCTTTATCACCAGGCTGTCACTCTAGCCCTGCTCCTCATCTTGCATGAGCAGCCCAAGGTTCTCATCAAAGCTTCACTCCTAGAGGGCAAACTGCCACAGACTACTAGAAAGTCAGTGCCCATTTCTGGACTTCGTATCTGTCAACACATCTAGATCCAGCAGTGCAGATATTCTTCCACTAACCTTGTTCTAACTATCTGGAGTATAATACTCACTGGAGCAAAGGCCTTAAAAAAAAAAAAAAAAGGAGGTGTGTCTATTCACATTCACAAGGTTTCTTTCTATAATCAACAGAGCTGATCATGCAGTACAGAATTCGGATAGCAGAATGCGCTGCAAATGCCACGTCTTCGGCAAGTCACTGCCTCTTCATAAAGGAAAAGCAACAGCTGAAGCTCCACAGTGGTTTGGAGATGGAGAAAGTGCAATACTTGTAGCAGAACCATACAACTGGTTTATCTGTGAGATACGGGCGTTTTGGCAATGAGTGCTACAGAAAAGCTTAACATGACATATGCAGGCACTGATGGGAGCAATGAATTAAATTAAATCCTTGAGTAGGTCCCAGGAAGATATTCTAACACAGACCTATCTTCTCCAAGAACTCAATATCATCACTTTGTAGTTGACGCAGATTCAAAAATGCAACTGGCCAAACTAATGGAAGAACACTCACCTAAGACTTACTGTACGAAGACACTAGGAAGTCCTCTCACGTACGGAGGCTGTTGAGCTGAACGCTGCATTGCTTCCTAGACAAAATGCATCTTTTCATCCCGGTATAAAAAAACATTTTTTCTTACTTTGATGCTCAACTTGCACAGCAATTCTCATACTTAGTTTACAAATATGCAGAATATCTAGATTCTCTCTAATACTTTTTAAAGATACCAAAATGTAGCAGGCTATCTAATCAGAAAAATGATTATCACTGAAGTCATAAAAGAGGATGTTATCTCATCTATACTGACACTTTACTTTGATTATGTGCTTGGAAATTCAAACTCTTTTTAGCAATATATTCTGAAGTCAGATAAAAAAATAAAACTAACAACTAATAATTTAATCAAAGCATTTAACAAGCAGGCCTTACAATCAGCAAGCCAAAGCCAAAGTCAAATTGATCAATATAACGTTGTCATACAGAAAGAGCAGCACTGAGCGCTATTGATGAGCTGACTTACCCACACAGTACAGGATGATGACATATACTTTATCATCACACGCCTGAGTAGAATTAAAACCCTATTTCCATAAAAAATCTGTAAAAACATTAGTTAACACTATCAGTACCAAGTCAGTGACAATGTTGAAAGTACATTCCTGTATGAGTCAAAGCTACAGAGCAGCCAGCCTGTCTAGCCAGATTTAAGCAGCTTTCATCGTGCCGGGTCTGAATCAAGACAAATTAATGTTGTCAGATGATGACTGGTGAGACTCTGAAGCGAACCTGACTATCCATAAACGCACAAAGTAAAGAGAAGAGATTCAGCTGGCGTGAAAATACAAAACACAGCCCAACAAAACAGATGCCCTGGTTTTGCTACCTCTAATTAAGAGAGAAGCAAACTCCAAAAAAGGTCTTGACAGTAACAAATGTGGCCACTTTGCAGAGAAACACACCACATAGGGGACAGAAGTCATCCTGTGACAGACTGGACAGGGTCTGACCTCTGCTTTACAATCTGCATGCAAGAGAAGCACAGTACATTAATACACTTGAGTGTATTAACCTAACACTGAGTGTTGGGTTTAAGGCAGCAGTTTCTGTTCCAGTTGCAAAATACAGGCAGCAGAAGAACAAAGACTGTTTTCAAGCAATTCTAGCCCAAATATCTAAAAAACCTTTGTTTGTGACAACAACAAAAAGCAGGAATATTCTTTAGAGAGAGTGCTTTGGGAATCTTAGGTAACTTCTTCCAGTAAAGCACCCTGCAGAGAAGTATTTCTGGTTTACAGCACACTTTTTTCATCTTTTGATTTAGCTTTAAGGTAGCTCTTTTTTATGTTGCATCTGCAAAAACATAAAAAAAATAAAGAGAAAGATAACTAGCTGGAAAACTAACATTGGGGTTCTTGTAAAGCACTTAAGTATGATAAAGAGGTTCTTTCTGCTCTGTGCCATCTGTAACTGCTTACAGCTGCATCTGCTTTAGAAGTAGTCAAGTTAGCAGAAAATTAAAAAAAAAAGTCCAGCTCTTCTCTATTTTGCTTTAAAGTTCCCTTTTTCAAGAGGGAAAAAAAAAAGCTCTTTAAACTATTTTCAACATAAAGCTTAATTAGATTCTAGTCTTCATCTTCAAAACCCTGAAGAGATCATAATATTCCCCATGAGAGCTTTTGGCCCTTTGTAGTAACTTCTCAGAGCAGCTACTCAAGTGAAGGTATATGACCAGCCACCTCAAGAAAAGAGTTCACAGAGCAGATAATCCTTCCTCCAGCAAACAGCCATCAATCTGAACTTCTAAAAAGGACCAGAATGACCTTGTGCCACCAAACCTAGAAAGCAAGACAGACATACCTCACCAGCCTGCAGTACAGGCTACAGAAATCCCCATAATCCAGCTCTGTTTGCCTCCTGTTATTTCACCAACCTCACCTTTAGCTAACAGTCCCCTGGAAAGTGGACTTCCCATTGACTAAATAGGTCAAAGTCATGCTACACCTATGTTATCTTGCCAAATAAGTCTGACACAGATGACGGTGAGATAAATCACAACTGTAGCCTTCAAAGTGGTAAAATGACTCCAGTCAAAAGTCCTTTGCATAACAACACACCACCAAGCTTTGGCCTCATGCATCCAGCATATCTGTACCAACAGCTGGTTGATCCTAATTACAAAGATTATTCAGAGTTCCTTGTCAAATCTGTACCCTCTACAGAAGTTACCAAATCATTTGAATCAAGTTTTAAATTGGAGCTAGCTATCCACCAGAAGAAGGGATGGCAGACTGCTCAGTGCCACAGACACGGGAATGAACACTGCAGCAGAGACATCTCAGCTGCTGTGTTACCCCTGTCCTGCTAATTGCACTACCCCAGAGCTCAAACATTTTGTACTGCCAGCCTTGCCCAAGCTACACTATCTCAAGTGGAGTAAACTGAGTTTATTAATCCAAGTAACTACTGAAATGAAAATAAATCCTGAGGATATACACTTGCTACTAGCTTAATCTGTGTGGAGAAACCCCCTGCAAAACTATCTCTGCACCACTGCTGTAGAGGCAGGTACATCCCATGCACTTCCTGAGACCACCTGATTTTTTGTACCACCCGAAACAGGCTGCACCACGAACCCAGCTGTGCAGGGCTTTTGCTGTTCTAGCCTGAAGTTGCTATTTGTGGGACTACTGATATAAGAAAATGGAGTAAGCAAAAACTCCCCTGGCTTCTGTGATTCAGTGGAACGCTATCAACTCTTTACATTTCTACTGATCTCTGTAAACTTCTGCCAAATTTTTAAAGCTATTTAAAATTACGTATTGTTGCAAATTTACTAGAAGTTATTTTCTAGCTAGGTAGCAGATGAACAAAAAGACTTTTTAAAGATACCTTTGTGCAAAACCTGTAGAGTCTATAGAAATTTAAAAGTAAATTTGGGCTTTTGAGACAGAAAGTGGCAAGCAGAAGAACACTGATGGGGTAGAAATAATCAGTAATACCAGAGGACTGGAGGGTGCTTGACTTTAAAAGCCAGTAGCTCACACTGCACAGCACATTTTTTTTTCTTTTAGCAGCGGGACTGAAGAATAATCTAGATTCAAGCCTATTCCTGCAGGTAAGCTTGCCAACTCATACCTAAAGTTAAAGACTGTGTGTGTGAACACAGGGTGGAACCCCCTGGTCTCCTCCTGCTTCCCCCACACTACCTCTGTTGTGGAGATGCCGGAAGAAATGCAGCTAAGATGTAAGAACAGAAAAGAATGATTTTACAGTCTTCAGCTACACACCCATGCTGCATGGGAAAATGGCTTCTTGGGTCAAAAGCCTATGAACTACCTACAGGAAGTAAAGAACAACATCCAAACCTGACAGACACAGAAGAAAATACTGTTTTCTGAAGGAAGGAGAGAAGAGATGAGAGTCAAACACCATCATTTTCCTTTCAGATTCCACCAGTTAGGGAAAATGCTACCATATATAAACTGTAAGACATTATTATATCTCTCCAGCTTCTACGTCTGCAACATCAGTAATAATGGAGGCGTCTTAAGCACAAGATTGTTCAATAGAGAATAATTTTCTTAGTGTGTCCTCCTCTGCTTCAGGACACTGGCTGTGATGATTTTAAAGAACCTCTGTTCTGACACCCTGAACAAAAAAGTCACTCCATCCTTAAACTCTGTCAACGCACAAGTGAAGTGTAAGGACAGTCTTATTTAATATATTTATCATTTTGAATTCTTGTTGTTGTAGGATATTTAAAAAGTTCTGGTTTGACTTGTTACCAGTTATAGAATATCTTTCCAAAAACTCAGCAGAACACTCTGCCCTTCTGGTCTATACCACGCCACTTAATGTGACATCCAGATATGGAGGCTATCCAAGGGAATTTGGGTCCTGAGGCTTAGACCTCGCCTTAAAAAGAAATACTCAACAGAATCTAATAATGCAGATGACAGCACAAGAGCTACACAATTAATCAGCTTCAGGATAATGTCATCATGGTGGTTCTGGTGGACAGAGAGACAATGTATCAGGAGAGCGGAGTTTCTGTAGGGATAGCACATGAGAGAAGAATTCTGGTCTGGCAGATCAGAGTATTTCAAGCACAGACACCACTTGGAAAAGACGTGGGAGAGAAGATTATCAACGTTAGCATCCTCGGAAGAATTAAAGGGGGAGAAAGGGGATCAGGAAGTGCTGCAATGACACATATGCTCTATTAATCTTATTAAATCATCACCTTCCAAAGTCAGTTTGACTGCCTGGATCAAGTTCAGCCAGCACACTCGCTGTGTCTCACTCCACTTCGCCCAACCCACAGCAGGCTGAATCGCTTCAAATTTTAATCTTCATCAGCTACACCAAAGCAATGTAGCACCAAAAAGCAAATGTGCACAATGATTTTTTTTTTTTCTACCAATTTCAGCCTTGGCTCTTCCTGGAAACTTTATTCAGATGTCACCAGAAAGAAATTAAACTGTTTGACTAAATGGCTTGTATCAATTATTTGCTTTTGGAGTGTATTACAATGCCTAGAGTCATCATAAAATGTCAAAGGGCAAAAAAGATGGTGGCACGTGTGCCAGAGATGTTGATACATCACATTACCAAAATAGCTAAATAAGATAACAGACATACCAAAAAAGACCAGAATTTGTTCTGCTTTTCTTACAAATTTTAGGAAATCAAAATCACTGCATTTTAAAAAGCGTGACACCCATTTCAAAGTACTTATTGTTAGGAAGGTTTCATAAGTACACTTTTTTTTTTTGCATTGTGTTTCAATGACAAAACAATTTTTGACAAGAGATTTCAGCAACTGAATCTAGTATTTAAAACTGTGCTACTCATGAAAACGCAACTCATCTCAGAAGAACTTAATATTCCCAATTAATTTGGCTTGTCTGGTGGTCCCCACACTATTCCTCAAATTCCAACAGCAGCAGGTTGCTTAACTTGCACCAAAATGCCAAAGCGCACAGAATAAGCAATTACTTTATTGGATCATAACCTTCAAGAGAAGAAAGAGATGCTCTCAGTTTCACCAAACCTGACATAAACCACAAGAAAAGGTAGTGATGGTGGTAAATCCACACACTAACAGTTCACTTACCTATGACAGAAAATATTCAGGTCGTCTTCTGTTTGTGGGAATTCAAACTTTCAGCTGTACAAAAGCAGCCTGAACTAAACCCCCAGATTACAGCCCCTCCAGTCTTCCAAACTACGGTTGTATCAAGGCAGGAAGTGGAACCCAGGTCGCCACCAATCCCAAATTAGTATTTTGATCATGAAGGCAGAAAGGCTCCTCTCCTTCCTGGCCCAGCAAATATTTACAGTATTCTATACGAAGTGAAACTGATTTACATGGACACACACATTTCAGCCTCTGAGTAACACATAGTTTGCCGATGAGAGCAGTGCCCTGGAAGGTGAGAGATGCAAGGTCAGAAACCCTGGGGTATGGAACTGATCTCCTACATGTTGGCCAACTTCCCAAATCACTAAGTAAAAAGCAAGGAACCATTAACTTCTGCAGCCACAATATCCTGAAAAGGCCAAAGGCAGAACTGAAAGAAATTTTAACTAAAATAGGTACTGCACAACAGCACCAAGAAAACATCGCTTTATGTTCTTCACTTCAATTTTTTTCTTGAAGAACATTATTAGTAAATACAGCCTCTGCACTGAAACGGGATTTTCCTTCCCTTTGCTAATCGGTCATTATGTATATGTACATTCAAGTTACTGTAAACTTCAGCTAATCCCATGCTCTTTGCTTTATTTGTCTTTCAGTCCAGTGCTGTAGACAGCATCCCTGCCCACATGACATAAAGTCTGAGATAGCAAAAGCTAGAGGGAGGATAACAAATAAGTGAAGCGAGACTTGTACTGAAAGACAAACATATTAACTATAAACCTGATATTCTCAAATTTACTGAGCTTTAAGTGACTTTTCTGATGACAGACACTCACATTCATACAATGACATCCTTGCCCTCAGGAGGCTTCTAACAATCACTGAAATGGAATGTGGTGGGTAATTTCAGTTCCTGAAAAAGTTAAGATTAAAGGCCAAACTCCACAGTTGTAAGCCCAGCTTTCACGACAGTTTTCAGATTGTACGCACAACAGAATTTCAGCTATATGCTTTGCAATCTGTCACCTAAGAAGTGCAATACTTTAAAAATTCAAGTGACTAATTTGTTTTGTAAACTGCCTCCCATCCTCAAAACACCTTAATTAGTTAAGGACTCTCAACCTAAACTGACCAAAGCAAGTAAAAAATCTTGAATGCAAAAAAAAAATGATTTTACTAGTACTTGACAAGTTCCATTAACAAGCTGTAGATCCTCTTACTCCCTGCCCTCCCACATGCATATCAAACCCAGCCAACTAAGACTTAAAAGCACCACCTTAGTCTTCTAGAAGAGACTGCATTTTAATTCATGGCAGTAGCATGTTAAACGCTTAAATGCAATCAAATACAATTCTCAGACCTCTGAATCTAGAAAGACTTTTAACACCAACCAATCTGAATTCTCCCAAGAGCAAAGACACCGTTATACATTTACACTTATTCCAAAACTCAGTAGCTTTATTATTATTCTGACACATCATTAGACTTAATTTCCACACCCTTTGCATATATATTTCTAAATATACCACCACTGCACTCACCAAATATTTGATGGCTAATACAAGAATCAAGCCACTGATTAAAACATTTAAGAGGGGAGTTCAGTTGGTTTTAAGGTTAGTGACTCAATACAGTGTCTTCCTTTTCTTTCGTTCTTATCTTACTTTGCCAGTCTGTCTCCTAATCACCACCATGACAGGAGGCGCAGGCATTGCAATCCGTATTGCTGCTATACAACGCCCTGGGAAACTAAAAACTTAAAATATATTTGGTTTTGGTGTAGAAATCTCCTTCCCTCTTCACAAATGAAGGAAGCTGTGAAAATCTTTTGTGTATTCAAAGGGAAAAAAAAAAAAAGAACAAAGCAATCTCTATTGCCAGACTGGGCAACAGTAAAAAGGGAGGGGGTGTTACATCAGGCCTTGAAAAACACTAAACACCTACCAACTGAAGATAAACAAGATAGCATGCTGCTGTGCCCTCTGAATAGGATCCAGTGCAAACATCTCACCACAAGATGCTAGAAATTAAGGAAAGACCAAGTATTTCACGAAGTAATGATCTATGTCCTGCTGCTTCCATACTCATCTGTTCTAATACTTCCAACAGCTTGGTGCCTGAAGATAAAATCCTTGGCATTTACTAACCTCTTACTCACGCACGTACACATCGGTTATGGGCAAACAGCTCTTCCCATATTTATTCCCTCCTCTGTTGTAGCAGGACCTTTTGTCACTACTCAGTCCCATTTCCTTGCTGGAGTACAGACAGGAAGCAACAGGAAAAAGGGGAACTCCACAACTTCTTTCCTCTCCCAATCCATTCCCACTCACAGAAAATTAATTTAAGCTCTCATTTAATCTAGAAAATCACGAGCAACCTTGCAGTGAAGCAGTCGTGTTCCTCTGTGGCTTGTGGATTTGATTAACAGCAGTATCACACACAGCTCTCGTAACTTCCTTCTATTACTGCAGGTACTTGACAAAGAAAGTTTCTGTACCCACTACTGACAAGCATTTTATTCAAACACCCCGTTTCTAAAAAAACTGCATATCCTTTGAAAGAGCATTTCCAACTGGCACTTATCCTACATTTCACATTAAATTAATTTTTCCAGGATGACAGCGTTCAGTTTCACCAGCAAAATTCTCAGTAGATCCTCCTTTCGGGGATAACACACCTATATCTGAAATACTGGGTCAGCAAGACTATTTAAGACATTAAAAAAGAGCTAAATAAAAATACAGAAGGTGTGGGTATTACTGAAGAAAAAAAAAAAAAAGAAGAGGTTGTTGCAAGAGATAACTCACAAGAATGGCAGCAAGACAACTGACATTTAATATTGTGAAAGGGATGGGAAAAAGCCTGAGTACCTCCTTCTTAGAATATCTTAGTGAAATAATTGCAATCAATTTCTTTTGGTAACTAAAAGAAAAATATAAACCTACCTTCAAATCTCAAATTTATATTTAAAAAACAATAAATATAGCAAAATGAGAATTAGTTTTAATCTCTTCAATACAACACTACTAACAGAGATGTTAATCACTGAAAAAAGTCTGGTTTGCATAACTGTTTGACAATGCTAATGTTCAGTCATCACAGCACGTGAATACATTTTTTCAAGGTGTTTCTAACATATCTGAGACAGTAACAGAGCCAAAAAAAACCCCCAACCTTTATCATACCTTATGAAGCTACAGTAATTCTAGGACACATTTTGATAGTTATGCATGAAAAGAGGCGTAATCAAGCCTTACACTCCTGGACAAAAGGAAGGCAGTACTGCAGCCAGGAACCAATTTACATCTATACAAAGATAGGTATGGGAACGATCTTTCTTAATGTCAAATTACTTATTATCAGATGTTAAATAAGCAATCTGCACAGCAGCTAGACACTACACCAAGGAACATGGAATGCGCTCCTTCTGAGAAAGCTGCCTTTGCAACACAGAGAAAGGACCGAGTCCACTAGACGGACAGGGCGTGATCTGCCAACTTCCAAACAGTACAACTGCACTAACCGCTCGACACGATTCTGTACAATGCTTCAGTACAGAAGTACCAGTTTCCTCAGTTGACAACATTCACATTTTTCTTAAAAGTGCTAAAGCAGTAGCCAATTTTATGCTGAGCCACATTACCACAATTAAAAATAAACGCAAGATCGTTTCTAGAAATGTAAGCAATCAAACATGCATCCACAGAGAAGAGCGCCCAAGTTACAGAACAGGACTCCTGAGACTGAAACTGGATTTTTTCTCTTTGCATAGCTCCCAGACAATGCTGGTCACGGGACCAGCATTTCTGTCCCCTTCTGCAAAGGGACAGAAACCTCAAAAACATGTTAGTGAATACAGACCCAAAATTACAGTGTTTTGAGACATAGCCTCATATCCGTGTTCTGTTACAACCTCAGTACAGTAAGAAAGAATCACCATTGTCTGATCCACCTAGCAAGCAGCGAAGAACAACTTAAATCCCAACTTCATTCCCCTAAAACACGCAACCTAAAGAAGAGCTAGCCCTCCCCCCAGCCTCTGTGTAAATCCTTCCCTTACAATACTACTATGGCAAAGACACTCATTCAAAACAGCAAGGGAGTTGAAGATCAAAATAATGTACAACTGACATTCTGTTTCATTTACTTTTTTAAAGAAAGCTGACAAATCCTGAGTAGTTCACAAATTTATAATTTCCTTCTACAATTTAAACACACTAAGACAATAGTTCACTAAAACTACATTAAACTGCCTAAATCTGTACCAACATTCACTTACTGTAACAATATGTAGTTAATCCTTTAAAGTCAAAGAAGTTGTCTTTTTGCTGTTGTTTTAAAGCAGGGCAGAACACTGCCAGAGCTGAGCTCATGAAACAAAATAAGAACATTTAAAAGCAAAAGACTAATGTGTTCTTGACAGAGAAATGACAGAACATGGAAGAAGGGACTGACAAAGTCTCAACATGTGGCAGAACAGAAATCCCCACTGGGTTCCAAGTTTTGAAAAAGTAATGGGAAAGATTTGCAGAACCATTCAGAATAGGAATAGTCCTTGCATATCCAATCCCTTCCTCACATTTAGCACACACCAAAGTAAAATGCTGAGATTTAACTCCTTTTTTAATAAGGATATCTTTTTTAAAAAAATCTAAGGAAGAACTCTGGTTGATATAGCTGGAATGGATTTAAAATGCAGTAAGATATCACAATTAAAGTGCTGCAGTGGTCAGGTCAATAGAACTGATGTGCAGATAAATTATTTGAGACCCGTGACAATACAAAATACCAGAATTATATGAAGAAACCAAACTCTGTCTCTTTGATCCACTACCAGCTAGGCCAGAGACAGTGTCAGGACACAGAAAAAATGCCCTCTCATTTGCTATACTTCATGTCTTCCCACAGGAACTGGTCTCTTCCTCCTCATTCTATTTCCTGTGTACAGAACAAGCCTATTGTCACCAGGTGAAAACACACACACATGCCACTGACTTAGCAGCCAGCCGATACTGCCATCGATCTCCCTCAGGTAGCGAGATCACCCGCAGCCTCACAAACGTGAGGGCAGGCACTGTCCCTGCTCCAGGCCCAGAGGCTCGCTGTGTACCAGCTCCAGCCATGCAGAGATCCAGCTCACCTAAGGAGACCTCCGGGACGGAGAAGGATGACAGCCACACTAATGCTGACCGCGATCCTCTCCCACTCCCCGGCTGTCAGCGGGGGGAATCCTCCCAGACCAACCGCCCCATCCCCTCGCTCGCTCGACGTCCCTCCTCCCTTCCCCCTAATCCCTCCTACTCAGCCGCGCTTAAACCCCAGGCCGCAGCCCCTCAGTCGGCAGCTCCCTTTATGTCCCAGCCCCCACGGCAGCCCGCGGCCGGCAGTCCCGCGGCGCCGGCTCCCCGCACACCCCCGCACCTCGTCCCCTCCCCGCTCGGGACCTTATCCCCGCGGCGGGGACCCGCTCCTCGCCGGGCCGGCCGGAAGGAGGCCGGGTCGGAACACCGCCGGCGGCCCGCCCGGCTCGGCCCGGCCCAACCCTCGCCGGGGCCGCTCCCCCCTCACACCAGCCCCCGCGGCCCGCAGCGCCCGCGCCCGGCCTCGGCCCCGCGGCTCACCAGGAGTAGGTCTGCTCCGCCATGGCTGCGGCTGGGCGGCCGGCCGGCTGGGCTGTGCGGGACGGCCAGGCCCCGAGCTCCTCCTCCACCTCCTCCTCCGCCTCCTCCTCCGCCTCGCAGGCTCCGGGGCTCAGTGGCGGCCCCGCTGCGGCTCCCGGCCCAACATGGCGGCGGCTGTGAGGAGGGAGGGGAGCGAAGGGGGGATCCCCGCCCGGGCGGGGAGGGGATGGCGGAGAGGGCGATGGTGGTGGCGGGGAATGGCGGGGGCTCAGCAGCCGCGACGCAAAG
>JAVSBS010027107.1:141591-166812 GCA_033124195.1 Coracias cyanogaster | reverse complement strand
CGCCAGCCCCCAGCCCCGCCGGTCCCGGCTCGCCAGCCGCGCCGGAGCCCGCTGCCTACAAGCTGGAAGACCTGGAGACCCTGGCCACCGTGGGTGAGTGCGGGAAGGGGTGAGGCGGCGGGACCGGGGAGGAACAAAGGAGCTGCCCAGGTGCCTGCTCGCGGCCGTGCCCGGCGAGGGGAGAGCGGGCGGCGCTGCCGCCTCCTCCCGCCGGGCGCGGCCCTCGGAGATACCCCAGCCGCCGTCTCTCCCCTGCCTGGGCGCCGTCTTTTTTTTGAGCGCTGCCGCCCCCTCCTCCGCTCCTTTCTCTCCCCCGCGGCCGCTGGGCGTTGCGGGCCCGTTCTGAGGCAGCGGCGGCAGGACCGCGGCCGGTTAACGGCCGGCAGGTGCCGGTGGGGGCGACCCAGCGCCCCCGGACACACACACACCCGCCCCCGCGGCGGCAGTGGGGAGCGGGCCGCCGGCTGGCCTGGCGGCTGCTCGGCGCCGCGGGGCTGCCTGC
This sequence comes from Coracias cyanogaster, assembly GCA_033124195.1. Lineage (NCBI taxonomy): Eukaryota > Metazoa > Chordata > Aves > Coraciiformes > Coraciidae > Coracias > Coracias cyanogaster. The sequence goes on along the minus strand of JAVSBS010027107.1, from coordinate 166,310 downwards.
GGTGGCCGGACGCGGCTCTGGAAGAGGCGCCGGAGCCTTCGTGCGGCTCGGGAGGCGCGCTCGGAGCCTGCGGGAGCCTGCCGGCATTGTCTGTCCCCGGCGCGGCTGTGCGGGAGCGCTGGCGAGCCCCGGCGCCGCCGGTGTCACCCTCGCTGGCGGCGGGGTCGTGGGTTTGGTCAGCAGCGCAGCGAGCCGGGAACCGGGTTTGGCCTGGCTGTGTGAGACGGGGACAGCCGCTGCCGAGGCCGGAAGAACCTTTTGGTGTAAAACCTGATTTGTCTGGTTTAACTTCATCTGACTGCATCATAATAAAAAAATTCAACATTTAAATGTAGTTGTCGGGCCAGTGAAGGGATCAAGCAGGTTGACTGGGTAAAGTTAAGTGTATGTCAAGGCCTCGACACGCCGTTGCCATGAATATTGATGCGAAGGTGCTTTGCGCCTGTAGCATTCTGGTAGAAGGCAAGGCTGCATCTCACAGCTACTAGCTAACAACTGCCTGTAACAGCGGCATTGCGGAGTAAACGCGTGTATGTAATAAATTGGCATTTCAGACATCAGCGGTGACGTTAATTGTGTTCATAACCACCGTGCATTGTGTCTGAACCAGCTTATGGATAGACACGTTTTTGCAGCTGGTTTGAAGGCTGATGTGTTCATCTATATGGAAGTTTTACTCTTTTTTTGTTTATGGGATTGTGAAATGATTTGGGATAGATCTATTCCAGTAAGTGGTGTAAATCTTATTTTCCCCTAAGCTCTCTTCAGCCGAAAAGGTGTGATTTAAACCTTTTCTTAGTGAAGTTGATGATTTTAGTGGATGTTTAAAAATGGAGTTGGAAAGGCCTGAGAATGTTGTCATCAGTGAATACCATGTTATCTTCTCTTGAAGTGCGTTTTGAGATAATTTTTCCAATTTGAAATGTGAATAGGTGTTTTATGGAGAAATTAATGGAGATTATTAAGAGACTGCTTGGTTTGTGATGCTTTTTTTTTTTCTTTTTCCCCACCAGAAGTGGTTGATCTTGTTTGTTGCATCATGACTAGTTGCTGTGGATACAATTGTCATCGTAGAGGATTATGACTTCAAGTGAAGCATAGGCTGCAGGAAAACAGTAATTTTTAAAGAAGGCATAATAGTCATGGAAATGTTCCAGGGGCCAGTGAGGAAATGTGCAAATAGTCCTGGTGTCAGTTTTAAACAGCATATCCTTTTAGAGTGTTCTTTAAGGTGCTCCTTAGAGATTAAGGAAGAGGAAAGTTGTCATTCCGCAAGGTTTAAAGAGAGGAAAAAAAAAAACCAGAGAGAGACTACGTGATATGAAGACACAGAGAAGGGAATGAAATGTAAAAGGAGCAGATAGCTGCCCACCACAGCACTGATATATGTGAAGAACAGTCTCCCTTCTCTGTCTTCCCCAACGTGATTTTTTTTTTTTTTTTTCCATTTCATCTTTCTTAAATAGCTCTATCTGAGAAGGTGACCATTCGTTGCATCTCTTACAAACCATGGGCACTTGTTTTGTAGGGGGCAGGAAGATAAAATGCAAAACTTGAAGGGTGTATATATGCGCACAGATAAATACATAAAACCTTATCAAAGAAGCTAAGCTGGCTTATTGTAAGTTGGTTTTAAAATTAATGTATAGCATGCCTGTGTGCCTCAATAGAAGGCTGTGAGGAGGGAAGGGATCTACCTCCTGACCAGGAAGCAGTACGGCAGCCTCAAAGTGATACTGAAACTGAACATGTTTATACCTGCCTCTGAGTGGCAGAGCGTATAAAAGATGCAGTGCTGTACTAATGTGTCTGTAGTGCATCTGAGATCTGAGCCAGCAATGCTGTGAGTTTGGGCTGCTCCATGTGGCACCTACTAACATGCTACACTGCACTCCTGAGTTAAATGGGTTGCAAGTTAAATAAGTGCAGAATACTATATAGAAGTGTAGTTCCGCTTGAAAAGCTCATTTTTGCTTGGCTTAAACCTTTTTTAATTAAGTTGAGTGCAGTTTAGGTTTATATCACATGCACTGAAAGAGCATATCTACAGGGTTTTTTCAGCAGTGGTTTAAGTCAATATTAGCCTATTCTCCGTTTTGATCTCCTTGCACAAATAACTGAGATTAATGTATTGTTACCAGTTTCACTGCAGCAGTTTAGAATCATGTGCAGTTTGATTGCAGTCATTTTCTTTCTGCTGATGTTCTCGAAAGCTGTGTGCTCCGAGATATTTGTAGATATTTGTGGAGGAGCATACTCAGGACAGGAAGTTCTGCTGTTGTCTTCACCAGAATCATTGTTGCTTGTAGACATACCTAGGCTTTGAAACAGGATGGCCTTAGAAACTATCATCTTGAGCAAGTGGCAAAACAGGGAGGTGAGCTTAGTGATCTTACAACTGTTTATGAGTAATATTTTAAGGTAACAAAAGGACGTTGGTGTCTGTGAGATTGTGGTCATCTCTGACTCTAGGCACCTTCTCTTGGAGGATGAAATAGAGTTAATGTAAAATTTTTTTTTTTTTAAAAAGGAAGTGGTACCTGCTTTGAATGTAGTAACTACTGTTTAAAATATCCTTCATAGTCTACGAGGATTAAAATCTCTCTGTTAGCCTGACCACCATAATGCAGGTTCTACTGGGTGTGTTCTCTGTGATGCCTATTGGAAACTGTGCCTGGTTTAGCAAACAACTTACCAGTGTAGTGATTGGAAGGACATTTATCTCTCACAGACACCCTGGACTCAACCTTTATTTTGATGTTTGTGGGTGCTTTGGTAAAAGGCATTGGGAGCAGAGACAAGAGTATAGCTATACTTTTAGGGGACAAGCCCTAATATTTAGTCAATAAAGTGAAGTTATGGGTTTGGAGAGGGCACAGGTTGTGGGGTGCTTACTGGTTTCTGACACTAAGAGAGGTTGAATGGGAAGAGTATTTCTCTGACAGTTATTCCTGAGCAGTTTAACATGTGGCTTTGAACCTTTGAGGTGTATGGGTTTTTTTTTTTAGTTAGTCCTTTTATTTGAAAGGTGAGTGCTCTTGCTCTGGAGCTGTTGAAGGTTCCTAGATGTACACTTCTGGTTTTGAATTAATTTTGCTTTCAAAGGAGCTTGAAATACAAATGTTTGCTCAACGAGCTCAGAAACTGCTGCTCAGACCAGGCTGAAATGTTATGTGAATCTCTGTTGAATTTACATACTCTGCTGTGCCAAGACTGAGGTAGTTCTGTGCTGAACAGAAGCAAAAATTAATATGTCGTAACCAGCACGTTCATTGAAACTTAACAGGCTCACCCATGCTTATCTAAACACATTTCAAACTTTTTGTAGGTCTGGTTGGTGGAAGAGAGAGGCTTTGAACACTAGTGGCATAGTTTCTGAACCATCCTTATTTTTGAAGAGCATTTAACAAGAACAACCTTCCTATTCCAGTAGCTAGAGGGGCTGCAGTTGGACACCTGACATATATCCTGAAATGGAGTTATTAAGTTTTTAATTATGCCGTAATGAAGAAATAATTCAGATGAAGTGGAATAATAAATACAAGAAAACCAGAATAAATTTCCTCACTTTTGGGTAGGTGAAGTTGGGAGAACAAATGAAATGTATTGTAACAGAGAAGGGGGAAGGAAGAAAACTCTAGGAGAGAAAGATGACAAACTTATCTTTGGCCTGTCTCCTGTGAGAACTGTTTCCTGCCCATTTTTCAAAGTGCAATAAATTCCATAGCAGGCTTTATGAATGTAAATTAGGTTTTCTGAATCTATTCAATTGATTGAAATATTTTAGTAATAGTATTTTCATTCTAAAAGATTCTTTTAAACAGCTGTTCCCATGAAGTTCTTTACACTAAACAAATGCAGAATAGAAAATTGGGCAAACCAGTATTTTAATTTTTATGAGCATGGGAAAATTTTAAAAAGCACATGGGAAAAGTGAGGCACAGTGTATTTTTAAATATTTAATTTCACTGTGTTCACACACAGAATATGTTAGCCAAATGTATTTCAAATGGTATTATATCAGCAAGACATTAGGTACATAAATGTAGTTTAACGCTGTAAGAAGTAATCTGCTCCTGTATAGGACATTACAGTGCTATTTTACCTGCACATAGTCTGAGTAAAAAATTGTGTACCAGAATAGCTAAGTTCTTTACTAGTGAAGAACACTGATGGCTTTTTTTCCAAGTGTCTCAAATTAGTTCTGTTTCTTACAAAGTGTTGTTTTTGGTTTCACTACCGAGATCCTCAGCTATTTAAAAACATTATATTCAAAGGGATGTGTAAGCATTTTTTTCCTGTTTTGTCACCTTTTTCTTGATGCTGAAATAATAAATAATAACCCCTGACTTTCATTGGCAGTGTCTTTAAATACCACAAGTTTTGAAAGAAAACATGGTCTGAATGTTGTGACTGTAATGATGACCTGAATTCACCATTACATTTGTACATCTTTGAGACTTTAGTCATGAAGCTAAATGACTTGGATTTTGTTTTCACTCTATCTGTGGAATGTCTTTCTTGCTTCATTTTACCCTCCTACAAGATCAGACTTGTCCCAGAATAAATCTTTACTATTGTTATAGCTGATCTTCTAGAGAAGATGACCAGGTGTGACTCAGCTTTCTTCTATTGCTTTTCCTGTTATCCACTGTTGAGGCGAACTTCAGTAGCATTATGTTTACTGTGGAGTAGACAGCAAGAGGTCCTTTCCCATAAGGTTTGTGCTCTCATTAGGCTGGAAAAAATGGATAGAAGAGAATATTTGTTTCAATCTTTCAGAAAGGTCAGAAAAGTGAGAGTATATGGAAGTCGGAACATTTGAAAACTGAAAGTTCACATTTTTGCCTTTCTGTCTTCACTGTTTAAAATGAGTGCTGAGGTCAATGGCTAGTGTTTGCCTGTCACTTGTTTCTTATGTCTTAATCTTAGATATCTAACGGTGGAAAAAAATTCAGAATTCTTTCTCTGATGTTGTGAAATTAATGGTATGCGTTAGAATGGGATTTGACACTCAAATACACTTCTTGAAGATAAATAATTTGTTAGGTCCTATAAATAGCCCACAGATGCTCAGAAGTGCCTGTTGCAATGCAAATAATCAAATAATCTGGAACACAACTAGTGCTAATATTACAGAAATAAGCATGCAAAACTCCTCTCCCACAAAATCAAAAGCATCTAACACCACACCTTCTCTCTGCCAAGTTTATGCTTAAAAAACAAATGCTAAAAAAATAGTGTTTCAGATAAAGACACTGTTGAAAAATCAAGTGTTGTATGTCAGCCCAAGCTACAAGAGAAATGGAGATCTGAATTATTCTTCTTTTCCCTTCTTCAGAGGGAGTAAATACTAACTTAAAAGTGCTGGTGGTTTACAGCATGTAGGCTCTTAGGGTTTGACTCACCTTTTCTATGTTTAGGTTCCCAAGTTTGCATGTTTGGACTGTTTGTAGTGGACAGGGAGAGCAGCCTTTTGGAGGTGGATATCTTGATATTTTGGCTTTTACCTTAAGAAGACTTAGGGAAAGGAATCCCAAGCTAAAATGCTTTTAATTCTTGCTTGGTCCACTTAAGGGTGATAGGCAGTATGTAATACCAGAAGAAAGAAAAGAGTGGTGGAGTCTATGTACTACTTCTGCTTGTTACAAGAGGCATAGGCATGTATACAGCAACAGAATGATTTTGTTTGTTTTTGCTGATGAAGTAAAAAATGGGAACTTCGTGTTTACCTTGCAGGGGCTTGTTTGGGCATAGGCTGTTCTTAACAAAGTTAATTCAAACAATACATTTCCCATCTGTTGATACATATCAGCGTAAAAGATCTTCAGCATTAGCTTGTACTACTTGGAGTAGTTTAACACAATGTCTTTACCTGGGAAAGCATCCTCGAATTCCTACGCAGTTTTAGAGGTTTTTTAGCAGCTTCAGAGATGTTGGTAAGTAACAGTTTGCTGAGTGCTGTGTGTTAGTGTGCACGTGGGATACTCAGGTGATAGGGAAGACTGTATTTCTGTTTTCCCACAGGAAGACTGTGTCTTGAATGAACAATGCCTTTTTTCAAAGAAAAAAAAAATAGGGAGGAAGGTGTATGATATGACATTCTTTTAACCACTGTTTACACATATTAGAGCAGTAATTCAGCTTTTACTTGACATACGAACTGCTTTATTATTATTAGTAGTAGTAGTATTTACTGAAGGTGGATCAAGGATTTTTCCATTAGTACAGCCTCTTCTTTACTATAGAGACTTATTTAGAGTGCTAAGGAAATTTGCCTGGGAAACGGGTGAGCAAATTGTGAAAGTGGTTAACAAAACGAATTCTATTTGGAAAGTTAGTGGAACGTTACAGAATGATAAAATATTGAACAAACAATTATATCAGTCTCATTATTGTCTTTCTGTGGATAATTGTAGTCTTGCTTTGTTAATCTTGGTGAAAGAAATGTTCATATGTTTGCCCTTTATTAGGTTTAGCTTTTAGTTTTGCGTAAATAATACGTCTGAAGGATATTGAAATAATTTCAATTGCGATGTTAAGACTGTAAGCTGGCAAATTAAAGATTTCTTTCTTGAGGGATTTCAGGAGACAATGTGTGCAAAGATGTTACCTCTGAAGCACTGAGCAATGTTTGTTTTCCCAAAGGTGTAGAGGAACATGCTGTAAAATAGCTACAGTATTTTTGTGAGCTGTTTTGCTCTGAACCCATTGATAATCTAGAAAAAAAGTAGTGTGAGAATAGTAGAGATTTATAACTTTGGAAAGCTTCTTTGTGCTTAAAAACATGGTCTTCTACTCTGAAGAGCATTATGAAAATATTAAATTAGCATCTCATTAGAAGGATTAACTTAAGCATTTGTTTTCACACAGTTTAGGGGCCACAGTCTTACTTAACTCTAAATTTTGGGTTTTTACATTTCAATTAAGGCAATTTAGCTGTTCCATGTAAATACCTAAGCGCTTCCATTGAAAGCCAAAAGATGGCTGCAATGGGGAAAACAGTGTTGAACCTGTAAGTCCTAGCAGATAAGAAGCACTCAGAATGTGCTCTTCTGGACATATCTACATTGTAGAATATACAATTACAGTTCTCCTTTTTAGACAATCCTAAACTAGATTTAAACTGTTTTCACTTAATTTTAATACAACTGCTAGTTGTATTGCTTGAAGTGCTTGTGTTTTTGGGTTAGTAAAATAAGCTTACCTGAGCCACTTTGTAATGCTCATGCTGACGGATTTTTATTAGTATCTGTACCTATTTTAAGGTAGTTTGAGGATGTTTGCATTGCAGAATTGCTCTTCAGATGTGGATGCTCAAATTTTCTTTTGATCAATTCTGGCAGCTGCCCTATCCAGCCTTAAATTGTGGTGATGTGTGTCATTTGTTCACGAAAATTGTCTGCTCAACTGCCCTCTTTCTTCTGCCCATCTTGGAGCAGTCAACAGCTGGAATATTAATTGATTTGCTGTAACTGTTGTGTAAATGTGTTGTCCTTTTTCTCCATGGAATCAGTATGTCACTTCTTCAATATGATACACTTCACCTCACACAGATTGCTAGTGTGTGTTTAATGTAGTCATTCATTTATAAGTGAAACACTTTAAAATTAATGAAGGAAGCATCATTTCCATGTGACTAAACTGCATAATATAACATATTTCTGTGTAATATCAATTGTGATGGAATGTTGAACTTGTCTGCTGGGTTGGTCTGGTCGGTGGAACCATTTCCCAAATCTTGCTTTGACCCTCAACTTTCTTAGTCTGTTGGAGGAGCAAAGAAGTCCAGCTCCATTTGACCTGTATTATAGTTAAGTAAATCTGAACTGCACTCCTCAGGCAATTTGATTTCTTTATTGGCTGTCTATTGTACTTAGCAGTTCTTTGTTTCCACAAACTGTTCATGATGTATCTACAGCGTGTAGCATTTTTGGCTTCCTTAAAGGATTGATTCTGAGCTGATTTCTGATGATTTTTCTTCTGCCGTTTGTTAATTTGATTCTGCCATGCAATTTGCAAGAATTTGGGTGTAATCATGTATATTTTGTATTCATTTAAGTACTTGGGAAAGAAAACTCAAGGCAGAAGAGCTATATGATATAAACAATTATTAGGAGTTGTAAACTTTGACTTAAACAGACATTTGTTTTTCTTGTGTACACTTGATACCGTCTTTTATATAATTTTTAAAAACACCATGGTTATCAATGCAATACATTATTTTACCTGGAAAAAACAACTATATAACCTCTTACATTGTCCAGTACAAGAGGAAAGCATGTGGAGCTACCAAAGTTGGTTTGGGGGGGGATTTGGTTGGATTTTTTTGTTCGTCTGTTTTCGTTGTTGTTGTTTTCTTTTCTTTTTTCTTTTTTTCTTTTTTTCTTTTTTTCTTTTTTTCTTTTTTCCTTTTCTTCTTTTTTTCTTTTTTCCTTTTCCTTTTCTTTTCTTTTTTTAAACATGATTCATACACAGAAGGTAATGGTTTGCTACCAAAATTATATAAAGTGACCATTTAGGGTGCCCACTATTTGTGTTTTGGTATGGTCTTTCGTTAAGACGTAGCTTCTTACACAGTATCTGTGGCACTTGCTTAGGTGTTGTCCTGTTTGCACTGGGGAATATGGGGACTCTGAGCAATCTGAAATATTTATGGTAATGACACTGCCGTTATTGAAGGTGCAGGGAGCTCTCTGGATTAAAGCAGAATGGCTAGTTAGTATTGCCTTTTATGCCTCGCTGGTAGTGCTCCAGTCAGTAAATTAAATGCTCCAGAATCGTTTAGGTAGATGTTAAGAGAGCTATCCTTCCATATACTCTTCAAAAACAGGCTAAACTGGGTGTAAGATTTTTACTTTGTTGATCTAATTAGGATGCACTGTAATAGCTATCTGGATGGTGAATATGAAAAATAAGAGGCTGGGAGCTGACTGTGCTTATGTAAAACTTCTGGGTGCTATAATAGCAGACTCCTCTAGCCACCTGCCCCAAAACTGATGACAGACTTCTAGCCTCAGACCTCTTCCCCCCAGCTTGGTCTTGGCTTCTTACAGTTCCTTGTGTGCAGGAGATGATAGCCTGTACAGTTTTAATTTGCATGGCCTGCCAAAAATAACTTCAGAGTATGCATTGTAAAGTTTTAGCTTGTTTTCAGGAAGATTAGTGGGTAACTCCTTGTCTGTCCCTGGAGAATGAAGAGCGACGACAGCTGCTGGTTGGTCTGTTTCTAAACAGGGATTCTTGTTCCCTCTTTCATCAAAATATTTCAGGTTGCACATTGGTATTCTGAATTTGTATTCTGAAGCCATTAAATTCTCCCTGACTTTTTTGACTTTCAAAAGCCTATGAAGACTTTTTTTTTTTTTGTCTTTCTTTTTAACCCACCCAGCTGTCACACTCAGAAGTGGTGAATATAGCAGCTATACTGAATCAACAACATTGTTCTTCCTCCTTTTTTGGTGACTGACATAGTTCAATCCACTTAAAATAAATTCATGTTAGCAACCATATATGTAGAAATTGCTTATGCATTAATGTCATTGCAAATAATGTAAACTGGGATATAAAAAGTTCAAAAATACTTCTAAAAGTTTCCCAGTATTACAATTTAATTAAAATTATTCTGTTTAAAAGCTTTTTGTTTCTCTTCTAGTAATTTCATGGTGAGTAGCAGGAGTTCCTTGGATCTGTTCATGGATGATTCTCTTTGATTAAAGTGGGTTTTGATACTTAATTTTCTGCTAGAAAGGCACCTGGGAAGAAACTGTGAGAAAGACAGTGTGTCCTACAAGACAACCATTAGAAGGAAAACAAAGTAACTGGGAAGAGATTTGGAAGGAATCTGCAAGAAAGAGCTAATACCAAAGTTAATGCAAAATATTTTAAAAGATGAAGAAATATATTTCTTCTAGAGGGGGAAAAAAGTGGTTCCTTAAGTTAATTTTTGGATTTCAGTTGCATGCATTTCATCCTTCATCGGATGAAAAATACAAACAAATCAGGATGTGTCCTGACTTACTGTAAGCGAAAAGATTTATTTTGGTGGTGGTGGAGGTGATTTTTTGCTGCCTTTGTTGTTAGATAGGCCTGCTTTTACTATGCTGTCGGTGGTGGCTTCAGAGTGCACTCCATTGGCTTGATTTGGGATAATTCTGGGAAAACAATGCTCTGGAAACCTATAATAGGACAGTTTGAGTGGGTCATGTGTATTTTGTGAAATAACAGTTTTTGACATCTGGTATCTAAAGAATATTTTGAATTATGCCTTTCCCTTCCTCCTCCTCCCCCCCACCTCCAGAAGGAAAAAAAAAAAAAAAAAGTGTAACATGATTTAATTTTGTGAGTAGAAGTTGAGTGTAAGATGTGGCTAGGGCGTAATTCCATAAATATTCAACCTGACTGACATCAGAGGCAGATTGAGAAATAGAATCTCAAAATCCTGTTTAGCAAGGATTTTTAATATCCTATTAAAATGAAATATGTATGAATTGTACTGTACAGCAGGTAATGTTACTTATCAGTGAATTCTTTGTTGAGAAAACCTTGCAATACATGCTAATAGTAAATAGAGAAGCAACACTGTGAAATGGGAAACGCGGAAGACAACTGGCTTTATGTCTACAAACCAGTCCGTCGGTCATCTATTTTCTTCTGACAAGTTTGCAGGTAAACCCATCTAACTTAAAACCAAAGCAGGCATTGGTTGTGTAGTTATTGATTTCATAGCTTAGAGTATGACTGTTTCACATTGCTTTTAAGAGTTTCCTAGGATTGTACCCTGGTGAGAAAAGCCTGCAATATAAACAATTTCATCTTGGAGTCTTGATCTTAATGTTTAGTTGCAAGTGAAATGCTTAATTTTAAATATTCTTTTTGAATTTTACTGACTTTTTTTGCATGGCTGCTATTTGTACTTTAATAAAGAGAGTTCTTGATGAAATGAGGACTGCCAAAATGGATGAATAGTTAAAGGCTGGCAGGCAGTAATGGACAGGAATGCACAGGTGAGGCTATACCTTTTGTTCAGAACATCAGAATTCCTGCTTAAAAACGATGTTGGAAAAAGAGTGTAGGATAAGGAGACTTAATGCTCTCTTGAGACATTTTCCTATTTTATTAAGTAGACTTGTGTTTCCTCTATGTTGATTCTTTTCAGAGCAAAACAGGTATAACAGAGTGAAAGTCCAGCTAGGAGCACGAGTGGATATTCCAAATGACTATATGTAAAGAAACAGTGCTTGAATTAGTAGTGTATCTGAATGTGTAGTTGTTGCTAGTTAATACTGAGAGTGCAGTGTCAGCAACTTCATGTTATTGCTTCATCTGGAAATAAGCCAGCTATGGATTCACTGATATCCTAAAGTTGGGCACTCTTGCATGAAATATTACCAGTTTATCTTGTGTAATAAAATGCATTGATAAACCTCTCTCTTAACTTCCATATGTTTTGGCTTTTAAATTTTTTGTAGGAGGAAAAAATTCTCCTGCTGGCAATGGGGTGTCACAGCTAGGGAGGGATTCAGAACTCCAGATACTTCTGGACTAGTTGTGATTTCTACCTAATTGGCTTTCATTTTTGGTAGAGATGTTAGGAGCTGCATTGTTTGAGAACAAACACAACTTTGTTGCTTGGCCTCCCATGATTCTCTGAAATATAATTCTTGAAATAAAATCAAACAATGATGGTAGTAATAGGAAGAAAAAAAAAAACAACCTTAGAAATGAGAGGACGCTTAGGGAAAGGGGAGAGCCGAGAGAAGGAGAAAATCGCAATGTGATTACTTTGCTTTGGAGATCCTCCCGTAGCACAGTTGGTTTAGTTTTAAAGCAAGACAAATCCTTTTTTTTTTTTTTGTGCAAACTATTGGATAATTCACCATAAAGTACAGTCATCTCTAAAGAGTTTTGCATGTCATACACAGAACTCATTTTAAATACTGAGGAACTCAGTAAACTTAACTAAAAAGGGCAGTACACTGAAAATAGGTGCTTAGGAACTCCTTAAATATTGATGGTACTTAACGTGTGTACTGGCAAATCCTATTAAGGATAACATTTAATTCTTAGGTCCAGAATTAAGATATTTGCATTAGTCATTGGTACAGCTTTCTTCTGATATCTGCTGAGGAGGTATAGTTTGGATAGCACAACGCTAGTTTCCTTTTCCATCAGTGATAAAGGAGGACCTCTTTTATAGGAAATAATTAATTTTTCAGCCTCTCTCCTATCTTCTGAGACTGTTACTTGTTCCTAGGAAATGTGTGAGCATCTGAAACAAACTGCAGTTCACTTCATAGAAAAGTAAATATCTAATATGCCTAATAATTTTTTTTGTTTGGTGTATTCCACCTCTCTTCAGGGCAGAGGTGGAAAGTTTGCTTCTGAAAACAGAGTATGCTTCAGCTTCTGTAAAAGGTGTTAATGGTTACCTCTTAGTAATCAATGATGCTACAGTTTTGGAGAAAGAGCCTAGAAGGGCATGTCAAGTACTCTTGGCATGTGAACTGCAGCTCATGAGTTCAGTTAGATGTAATTTAATCTATTCTATCAGGGTGATGTTGGATTTTCTATTCATCGCTCTCTTCTATTGCAGTCTGTGAAGATGTTTTTAAATATATTAGACTGGGTTCAGATAATGAGTTCTGAGATTTTATGCAGTGAGAGAATGGGAGAGAGTAGAAGTGAGAAACAACTATGGAAGTAAACAACAAATTAAATTAACCTGTGGCTGGGTAAATGGGTATATGTGTGTATATATATTATATACCCATATATCTACGTATATGGGTATATATTGCTAAGAAATTTGAGGTATGATGAAGACATATGTAGCACAGCAGAGTTAAATAACTGAAAATCTAAAAAGAAAATATTGATTCTTATAAAAAAAAAGAACTTGGTTTTATTTTCAAGATTTGAGTATTAATGACTAACTGCTTTCAATGACTGGAAAGTGAGAACACTGTGGATACAAGAAGGGCTCTGTTTGGCTGACTAAGCTCAGAACTGTAACTATGATAGGATGGATTGGAAAGTCTGTTTCTATTAGTAAGGTCTATCTAGTAGTCTTCACTATTAGTACTACTATATAGTATACTCGATACTCTTCATGATCATACAGAGCATTATGAGTTAAGATCTGGAAAATAACTCCTCATGGCCTGTGGAATAGAGAATTGATAAGTCTTTGATGCTGAGAATTAGTTTCCAGACAGTATTCTAAATACACTATATGTAGAATCATACATTGGGTTGTAAGGGACCTTCCAAGGTCATCTAATCCAACTCCGGTGCAGTCAGCAGGAACATCTGGTTGTTCAGAGCCTCATCAAGCCTGGCCTTGAAGTCTCCAGGAATGGGGCCTCCCTCACCACTGTGGGCAACCCATTCCAGTGTTCTACCACCCTTATTGTAAAAAATTTCTTCCTAATGTCTAATCTGAATCTACCCTTCTCTAGTTTAAAAGTGTTGCCCCTCATCCTATTGGTACATGCCCTTGTAAACAGTCCCTGCCCAGCTTAGAAATTAGAAGTTAAACTCATGTGTCTAGAGTAGAGGTTTGTGAGAAAGGGTGTAACCAGCTAACACTAATTACAGACTGATCGATTTTAAATCTGAAGGTTCTGATGTCCTGATGCTTTTGACTGTCACAGATGATGGAGAGGGGTTTGTTGGGTTTTTGTTCTGTTTGTTGTTAGAGCTTTGTTTCCCACTTGAGGCATTCTTTAGATTAGCCAGTCCAATTAGGATGGAGAGCTGTCCATGTGTATTGAGTCAGTGTATTGTCCAAACACTTGTCCTGAAATGTGGTTTTTAACATCTCAATTGATTTTCTTGTGTACACATCTGAAGTGATTTGCCACTGTACTACTTTGAGCTTAGTCACCGTCAGGCTAGTGAGTGAATACAATGAATCGTTAGGCTGAGATTCTGCAATTTGAGATGAGTCTTGAACAGTGGCTCATTAGTAAGGATGAGATATTATCAGCTCAAACTCTGTACATGTAAAGAGTTAAGTGGTCTTCTGAATGCATTTGAAAACTGTACTCAATTTGTTTGCCAGTATTTGAAGTGCTTTCAGATTTGATGAGAAATTCTCAGGTCTTCTGGAGAGATTTGTGTGGGGTACATGCTCATGTATGTGCCTATTGTTTTCCTTCTTCTGGATTTATATGGATTTTTGTCTATGGTATTCAAATCCTGCAACATGAGGATGAGATGACTTCTTTTAAATGGAGCCAGTCCTTGAACTGACAGATAATATTTAAGAAAGAACTACTCATAAACAATTTAGAAGTAATAAATTTCAACACAATTACCATCAGAAATGGCAGTAGAGGTCTGTAATTTGAAAAGGTATATGCAATTGAAAGAAGCAATTATTGGGACCTAGTAGTATTCTGCAATACAGGTTTTTATTTTCTTAGTTTTAAACCGTGTTGCACTACATGTATTGTTTTATATTGGGTAAGTTGCTCATTCTGTAAAACCAGTTATAAAATAGTATCAAATGGGTCTGAAATCACTTACTTGCCTTTTGATGTAAATATTCCAAGAAGTCACAGGCTTAGTTCTTCTCTAGGGTTTATATTAGCTTGGAAATTCAAGAGTGAATATTGCAGCTTAGTAAGCGTAAATCAAGGTAAGCTAAATTGTGCCTTCGTGTCCAAACAAAGAATCCTTTTGGGAATGCCAGAAGCCTTGGCCTATGAGTGATTGAAGCATATGTACTGTAGGATATTTTATTTCTCTGTCATTGGTGTTTCATTTTAAATGTTACCCTTCTGTTTGATCTTCATATGGCTCTGTGAAGAATTCTCAGTTTCACATTGTGACTCATGAATAACTTAAAATCTGATAAATTCTTTATTATACATGTATTTTTTTTCAGGAGCAGCTAATAGTCATTGCAAATGAGATTTATTTTCATAACCTTGTATGTCAATCTGACTTTTGGATGGGGAAAAAATTATTTTTTGGGGAATTCACCTATATCCTTGCCCATTTGTGACATACTCCATCTTCCCACCTAGGTTTTGACATGTATGAAATTAGCAAACTATATTTAATGCAAATGGTGTTAAAATATATAACGTACCTTGAATGGTTTTATGCTGTAAAGAAGAGAGAAGAAAAAAAAAATGGACAGAAACAATGTCCAGCACAAATATGCCATCTGATATCAGCCAAAAAGTCTATCCTTACTGTTCTCATCTTAGTTTATCTTTGTCCATTTAAATAATTGTCAGTTATGTGCAACCTTGTATTTAAAATCTTATTTTTTGGCTTGGACAGGTCTCTTGGGTATAATATTCAGAGGTATAATTTTGGAGAGAAACTGGATCCCAGTTTGGAAATAGGAGGGAAAGGAAAATATGTGTATAAAACTAATAAGAAGAGTTGACTTCTAACTGTGGAAACTTGGTAGAGTGGCTTTTCTTTCCTATTAAGAAGCTCCATAGTAAAAATAGAAAAAACTAATCTATCCATTCGGTGTTTCAGTTGCATAGTAGACTGAACTGGTGCTTGAAAACAGAGCAGAATTTTAATTGAGTTTATTTTTCTGCATTATAAAGAAAAAACAATGTAGTGGTCTATATAGTCTTGGATAGTGTGTAAAATTTAAAGACCACAGTTCTTTCCTGCTGAAGTATTTAAGTGTTTACACTAAACGTAACTTAAAATAACATTGGCACGTCTTCTGTAAAAGCAGCTCTTAATACAAGGAATATTTTCAGTCTTTATTTCTATAAGTCATGTAACTCCTGTGCAGTATAGAGATTTTATTCTGAAATGTTTAATTGCTATTTGAGAATGGAATTTGAAGACAGGGATTTCGAAACTTAATATTTGTGTTAGAGTATTTGTTCCAGTTCCATATCAGATACAACTTTATTTGGATATTCTAGACTTACTTCCTCTTTCCCACATAATAGCTCTTTGTGTGGAGAATATTATGATGTCCATCCTAGTGCCAAACAACAGTGATTTCATCGCCTTACCTTGGACAGCGTTACACTGTTTTTGAGTATGGTATAGTTTGAGAGAATTTGGAAAGATAATGAACATGTGAAGTAAACTCTAGATATGTGATGCACCTTTGCTCTGTAGTCTCTCAGGAATATCAGTTGATACTGCCTTATGCATATAAACAAAGCTTTCCCTTTGAGAAATACCTTGTTCCACTAATGAATTCTCAGTGTATTAGCCCTTAACAAAAAATAAATCAACTTGCAGTGCTTGTTCCAGATGGAAGTAGCATTTTAGGAGCAGATTCTTCCTGGCTTGTTGCTTCATTTTGTTTTATAAAACATAATTTACAGAAGATAGATAGAATATGGGGTCTCAGTGGCTGAGCACACTGTCTGTAGGTTCTAGATGCAAAGAAATTTTGAATCTTCTGGAAATGTATTAATTTTGCTATAGTTACAACAGTGAGTCCTTTGTGCGTAATGTAAAAAAACTCTAGTACTCAGTACAACCCATTCAAAACGAAGATCAAACTAAAAAAAAATTTTTCAGAAAGGGCTTAGTTGTATCAAATATTTTTTCTGGTTTTTGTCTGTGTAACAGCTCAAGTGCAAGGTAAACATAACAGTGGTTTTAAGTACCTTCTGAGACTCTTGTAGTGTATGAATTTGAATAACATATATAACATTACAGATTATATGGGTAAATGCAAGCTTGAAAATTGAATGTGCTTTGAGCTGTGATTATTTGTAAAAACTATTATTTCTTCTGTCTTGTGTGTCATGTTTGTTTATTCACGATACCAGTATTTAAAAAAAGAAAAGTGCTAGATGAATGAGCTGGCTTTTTTAACAGCACATTCATGATACTGTGCCAGTAAGTTTTATTTGGGTTACAGTGCTGAAGATTAAAGTTGTATGGGTATCATGTGGCATAGTTGCTGCTTGTATGCTGTTAGTCTGCAACTTTACTACTACTGGGTTTTTTTGTATTGTGAAAAGACTTTTTGTAAGTTCCCACCATTAATTTCAACAGGCCAAGAACAATGGCAGCCTTTCAGGGCATAGATCTATTATATCTTTTAATGTCCAACCATGAAGAGATGATATGGGTCTACATGATCCTCTGTGGTAACCTTCTATCTTTGAAAGCAGAAAAAACTCGAGTTTGTCAGTTCTCAAAAACATCAGTCTTAAGATTTGAAGGTGTAATGTGAAGAACAAATTTTCTGATGCTTCAAGGTCTTCAAACAATATTCGGTGGACAGGCTTTGTCTTCTATGTGAATGTCCAGAGGTTGGGGTTTTGTTACCCTGAGTTAGCTCTAGGTCAGTGAAATTTTCAAAATGAAAGTCTGAAGCCTGACTGAAAAAAGGTTAAACTTGAAAAACCTGGGAAAGTAGGTGTTGGCCACAACTGAACTTTAATTTCAGTGCTAATTCGATAGAATTTGCTGTCTGAATATTAGTGTATCTGGATTTCAGCCTGGCCTTTCTAGCTAAATCTCAATTTTGCTGGTATATGTTTGCCAAGATCTCCAAGTGTGTTTCTGGACTAGGGCCTTCTGTGCCTATTTCTGTAGTTGCACACAAAATAGCAGGGAATAGGCAATCTTGAACAGTTTTCTATTAGTTGCCTATTGAGCTATTTTCTGAAACATGTAAGAGAACTAAAACATGCTGAGTGCAGCATTTAAATGAAGTCAAAGTCTTTCATCTGTTCTCATCCAGGAGCGCTTCAGTGTAAGTTACTCTTCAATCCTATACTTTAAAAGCATTGTAGAAATACCATATTAAGTAGTGAATAGATAATCTATTTTAAAAATATTTATGAAATACAGGGGTTTGTGCACCATGTGGAATGTCCCCCTTGATTTGTGTGTCCTTTAGCACTACTTTAGATGAAGAAGGAAGCAAAAGGAATGTATTATAAGAGGTACTAGTCCCTCAAAGGCTTCTGTCCAGCAGTGGTGAAGGAGGAAATTGGTCAAGTACAAACAGTGTGGCTTTTATTACATTTGTTCAGTAATAATAAACCTTTGTACTTTAACAAGTTTGGAGGGTTTTTTTGTTTGCTTTTTAAAAGGACACAGTCAAGGGTATTAAGCCTGATACTTTATTTTCATTAATATGACCCAAACTTGCATCAAATATTTCTTTCAGAGAAAACAAAAGAAGAAATCTACAAGAGCTGAGTTTCAGGACAGACAAAAATGTACTGATAATGTAAAAATAATAGAAGTGCGTAGAGACACGTATTTTGTGGTTGAAAAAGAAAAGTGGCTAATAAGTGTTAGATACCTATTAAGAACCCCTATTTACTGTCATACTTCAGAGGGGGCTGCTGTTCACAGTTTTGACCTGTGCTGCTGCGTCTATCTCTGATCCTTACCAGTTTCATGTAACTTTTAACTTCTGTGGAACAAAGTGACTCTTTAAATCTTTCATGGATTATTGCATTTGCAAGTATTTGTTGCTTAGTCATGAAAATGTTTTTTTTTTTAGTTATTTTGCTTAGATGAGAACATGAGTTTTGGATGCAGCCATGTTTTGTAGGTGTTTGGCTGGTCAACTTTATTTTACCGTTTTCCATTTTCTTTGGGTATAACTGTAAGCTTTGTCCATGCAGTAGTTTCACAGTAACATATAGGACCTAATATATTCAACTGTAGCAACTGACAGAACAAAAGCTACTGGAACGGTCTGTTAAGTACCTGAACTGCAGTGTGTCTTCTACAGAGGTGCTATTTTAAACTTGTAAGTCCTTAATGACTGTTTCCTTTAGTTGAAGTTACTTGAAAAAGTTTTCAGTCTGTCCTTGACTTTGTGACACAGCAAATTCTTTTGCTCTGCCTTTTTTTTTTGTGGAAAACCAAACTAAATATCTCCATGTTGAATTTGAGTAAAGTAGCTAGACAAGTTAGTTTTGCAAAGGCTTCCTGTAAATAGAGAAACGGAAAGTTAAAACAGAAGTGCTGACAAAAAAAAATGAGAAAGAGAAAGCTTTACTGTCTTCTTGGGCAAAGATTTGATTGTGGCAATTAAACTTAGCAATAGAGCTGGTTTTCCCAATTCAGTATGTCCCTGCATAGGTTTTACTTACTGTCTATCTTTCTTAACTTCATTGGGAAGGGAAAAAAAGAACTGGGAAGCATTTCTAGGTCATCATTAGGATAGAATAAGTGAAAAATGGTGTATTAATGATTTACCAGAATTGATCCTTTATGTGCTACCAGAGATAGACTGCAAGTTAATTGTCATCGTAGAAAGCTGGAGGTTAGTCCCTTTTGGCTTAGACTGCTTCTGAGAAATCCAGTTCAACATTTTGAATGTAGTACTAATCCCGACTCAAGAAGCAGGAGCCATATATTCCTAACAGCAGACCCCAAATTAGACAGTATCTGAAGAGAGATCGGGATTTATCACTTTAGGTTATAATTTGACGTGTTTCTGTCACAGCAGGATATAGATTATTTTTCTGTAAACAATCAAAAGGAATTTTGTAACCCAAAATCTGGGATTTTATGATACCTAGAGCAGTAGTGGACTCATCATTTTAATTTTCCTTCTCATTGCCCAAATCTAGTTACTTTGTGATGCATTCATATATTATTTTGTTTGTGGTAAGTGAAAGTGTAACACACTTTAAACCAGTAACTTTTAACCTGTCTGTCTGTCAATTTGTTTTACCTTTCGTGTAAGGAAGCTGTTTTGTAGTGTTTTTGAACACTTAAACAATAATTACAGCAATTACAAAAGATTAACTTTGAGCAGAAATTCATTTAGAAAGAATCCTGAATTACTCTAAACTTGATGGAAATTTTGAGCACCAGTTAATGAACAGGTGGTGGCTGGATGTTAGGTTTTGTATATCTGGCTTTTGTTGTTTGAGATCTTATTTTGGAAAAAAAAAAAGACACCAAAAAATCCTTCTCTTTAATATTTGCATTCCAAGAAGCTCTCAGTTAATGTGCTCATTTTAATTTCTCCCTACCTGAAAGCAGCAATTCTGTGAATTGGATTTAAATGACATTTTTTAACTTTAAAAAGTCCAAAGATGTCCTGTCTTGCTAGTGTACTTTCTAATTTACAGATTCTTTTCCAACTACGAAAAAGTGACAGTTTTTGATAATGCTTTAATAACCTAAAATTCTTAAGAGTTGAAATAGATAATTTAATGCTTTCTAGTATTTTAACTTCTCATGTTTTGCTAGCTAGACAGTTTAACTGTGCTTGTCTTTTACAACACATTAGACCAAGGTTTTTTTAAGATCAGATCAGTACAGACTGATATGCTTTACTTTTAGCTGGGGTTTGGCATAATTTAAAACATGCTGTTTCAACAGGCCTAAATTTAGTTCCACAAATGTAGTGTAGAGCTTAGTTTTTAAGTGAAAAATGAGTACATCTTTAAAGGTTTCTATCTGAGCAGTTTTTATTAAAAAAAAACCAGTTTTGCAGTTGAGGCCTATCAACACTTCATGTGCAATATTTAAAGAGTTAAAAGTAGGAGTAATAATGACTTTGCAATGTCCTGTTTTCAATACAGAGGAAAAAACTTTTCATCCACTCATTTGTTCATATTCTTTATGTCAGTGTGTCACAAGTCACAGGGAGTGGAAGGCATGGAAGAGATACAAAAATCCCACTGAAGAATCAAGTGGGGAAATACTAGTTTTATGAGAATTGTTCTGAAGACTGTGGATGTTAAAGTTTTGTGAAGAGACATGGACATGCATTTAAATTCAGTGTTCTAAGAGGTGTTTAGGTCCCATTAGGTGTTAGAGGTCCCATTTATTTATTGGTTCCTGATATTTCAAAATAAAGAAAGAAAGAATAAAGAGAGAAGAAATTTTCAAGGATTCTGTTTATTTTGTTAAAAACACCCTGATAGTTGTAGTATTTTAGAGACTCAATAAGTTGTAAGCCAAAAAAAAATTACCTGGTATTAGAAAGGCACTCCCATCATGGCTGCTCTGTTGAATGGCACTTTCTGGAAATCGAACACACATCTCTGAACTATGTGAAAGGCGGGAATCTTGGCTGATGGGTATTAATTAGCCTGGTGATTCCTGTGCTTTTAATTCTTAAGGGTTGTAATTCAGAAAGATTTAAAGAGCAAGAGTTGTTGGTAGAGTTTATTGGTATTCTCTGTCATATCAAATTTTGTGCAAAGTTGAAAAGAGACCGACCATACCAAACTCCAGGTTGTTAAATATAGGTTTTGTAGTGTGTTGTTATAGGCTCCCTGCATACCAAGTAATAAAGAATCTGGAAATACATTAGATCTTTAGAATCTGGAAGCAGTGAAGTGGTGGAAATTTTTTTAAGAGCATCTTTTGAGTTGAAAGCTATGCTGTACTTCAAACATGCATTGGTGCTTTCTTTTCAACCTCAACTGAGCTGGAATAAAGAATTAATATACTGAGCTTTCAGTTGAAAAATGGGTTGAAAAGGGATGAGTCTAGAATCCAAAATACATATGAGAGTGCCACTGGCATGCTCCGGCAATAAAAATTCTGGGATCAGTAGTCTGAAAAGTGATGCTTTTCCCTGGAATGTAGCAGGCATATTTCTTACTGTATAGTAACTTATGTTATTGCCAAATAGACATTTTCTCTATCTAAGGAGTTCTTAGTGTAAACTGAATCATAGAGCACAATGAATGAATGAAAAAAGTCATAGAAGCAAGCTGCTCTGGCAGAGCTGCACATGGTGAACATGACACAAGGCATCTCTATTTTCAGTGGTTTTAAATTCTTCTAATCAGACTGTCTCAGATAAATGATCATTGACAGATAAGTATAAAAGCTTTGCAAGTAGTATTGTCTGACATATTCAATAGTGTGAGAAATGCAGTTCCAGACAGAACAATAGGGAGCCTGTAAAAACTTTTTAAAATTTTCTTTATTTCTCTGGTGTGTTTTTCAGCTTTAGATCAGAACCCTCTAGAGTGGTACAGAAGTACAGAAGCAGTGGTCCAAGAGTTACAGTGAGCAATCCAGAGCTGGTTTGTAGAACAGTGTGAAGATGCTGAATTTGGGCAGGTTGAGGGGTAGTCCGCGAGGCATTTTCAGTTGTCACTGGGCTATGGGTTGAAAAAGTAGAAGTGTAAACTTGGCTCCTGTGATGTCCAAAATCATCATCATCCTCATTCTGTGTTGCCCTGTTTGTGTGCCAACCACATCTTCTGTTGTAGAAGCCCACAGTTGCTCATGTCATGTGGTTTCCTCATATCTTTGTTTCAAATGTTAATCTTCTGATTACCACTCTATTTGGGCAGGCTGGTTTCCTTTGCTGTGCCAATTCTTCCCCTTATTTGTTAAGAATTATTGACAACTCTCACTCCTTTTAAGATATGTGTTGGTAGGCTGTTCAAGTTTCATCCCAAGATGAGACAGAGAATAAATGGCAGACAAATTTGACATTCAATAGTGAGTTTGTAATCTGATACAATTAACTTACTTTATCTTTCATATTCAGCAGAATTGTCTGCTGTGCTTGTGGCTACCAGTAAAGACTAATATGCAGCACAGTAGGAAATGTTTCTTCTAACCGTAAATAAAAGTAAATACATCTGATGGTTTTTGTAGACATCTGCAGAAGTCAGGACCAACCCCTTTAGGACTCCGAAAGCAGCCCCCAGGGTCATGGATCTCACATGACCTAGTTTATTCTTCATTAAAACAGATGGTATCTATCTGAGCAATGCAAACTTGATTTTAAGAAAGAGCTGGGGATTAAAAGGATGGGAAGCTGGAACAGCTGGGCCTAATTAATGGGAACAAATGAAGAGGCACACTGAGCATTAAATTAGTCACCTACATCAATAGCGAAATAGTCACTACGTGACTACTCACTCAATCGTTTTAGCTGATCAAAAGTTGTAGGATTGGTTTTCCTAGCATCAAAAGTATCTAAAATTGCTTCTGAAATATTCCCACATTCCTTATTCTTTTCTACTAGGCTTCAAAGAGAGTAAAAGCCTGGAAAAGGGCTGTGGTGCTTTGGCATGGTATTAGGGAATCCAGCTTGTTTTGTAAGATTGAGAATGCCCTTCTCACATTTGATACATAGGCCAAGCTGGTCCTCTGCAGTTTTTTCTCTCTTTGCTTTGTGTGTCTTTAACATGAGAAGGTTACCCAATTGAGAAGATTTCTGCCATTCCTTCAAGTTCTGCAACCACATAAAATTTGCAAAGGGATCAGAAAATTTTATTGTTTCTGTTGTAAACAGATTATACTGGCTTAGTGGTTAGCGTTTTGCATGTTTTATTCTGTTTGCCCATTTAGTCCTGAAAATCTTGAATTGTGTTGCATGCTGCAGATAGCATAGGCAGTCTTCACTTGCTTTTGTAACTGGTGGCCGGAAACCTTCATTCATTATATGCCTTAGCAAGGAGAAAGCGGTGGTGCAAATAAACTACAAATCCTTCTTTAGACCTTCTAAAAACAACTGCTTTCGCGAGGTATAATTTTCTGAAGTAAGCACATTTTTTATCTAAAACTCTGGGATTATGTATTATAATTAAAAGAGATAGGTAGGGATATCCGTGTGTGTGTGTGCGCGCGCAAATCTGTGAACACTGTATTTCCTTTCATTATTATGTGCAAGTTGGGCAAGTACAGAATATTGCTATTTTAAGGTAATCCTAAGGAATGTTTACTTATCTGTTACAGAAGGTCAAATTTAGCCAGTTCATACAGCTGAGCTCTGAGGTGATCAGGGCATAAAATTTAACAATTCTTTCATGAGGATTAACAGAAACTAGTACCTTAATGTTCCCTTCCTGGAGGGCAGAAGGCAGTGGCACAAGTTTTTTTTAAGTTTCAGCAAGTTCCCCTGCTCCTCCTTGTTAATGGCCCCACATGGTTAAAGTCGTCTTTTTTTTTCTTGGTTGAAAAAATATAGTACCTGCCGTGTTTGCTCTCTGCTTCTCTTTGCAGTAGGGTGAGTTTGACTGAAGAGCTTAAACAAGCGTAAGTTCCAGAACATCACTATTATTTTTCTTTAAGGCTTTAAGAGAGCATATTGTTTGTCAAAAGTGCTGGAAGAGTGGTGGTTGTGTGTCTGGGTACTGTCACTACCGACTGATGCAGTCCTAATGGATTTTCTGAGAAGACTCAAATGGGAGAAAATTCTTATTATGAGAAGAGACATCTGAAAACAAATTTTAGATGGCTTCTTGGTCTGTATTGTCGTCTTGATTTTCATAGTTGCTTGAAACTGGGCTAGAGATGTTTGAAAAAAAGACTGCCTGCAATCAGTTCAACAATAAAACTGGTTAGGGAGGTTTGTATGTTCTAGCCTCTCTGTGTGGTCTTCTGGTTTTCCCAGAGGCTCTCTAGATTAGGTGCTTGCCAGTATTCTGGAATAGCCTGCCAGACTTTGCTGCTTCTGGCAGAGATGTTTTTAAAGAGGCCATTTCCAAAGTTAGAGCTATTGCAGAGTAAGTCCCTGACAGGTCCTTCTTTGAAAATGGGTGGAACTTGTGATTGCTATTACTGTTATTATTTCTGAGCAGCACCATTTGTAAAGTTAGACCGATAGCATAAGGAAAAATTAAAGCATTCTAAAATTTAAAAATTCTAGAACAAGTAGAACAAGTCATGAAACATGAGACTGCTAGAGACTGAGGAACAATTAGATATGTGTTCACTTCTAACTTTCCTGTTGAATGTGGAGGCACAGTGTTCATACAAATATCAAAATGCATATAAACCCAGCATTTACTTATAGGGTTGGTACT